>CAJNIZ010028925.1:39255-50113 GCA_905231905.1 Symbiodinium pilosum | reverse complement strand
GGGGGGCGGCTAGTAGTAGTAGTGGTAGTAGTCGTAGTAGTAGTAGTAGTAGTAGTAGTGGTGGTAGTGGTCGTCCTCCTCCTCGTCGTTGTGGCGGTGGCGGCGGTGGTGGCGGTGGTGGCGGTGGCGGTGGTGGTGCCATGCTCCTCAGGCAAAGTAAGAGGATCATGGTAGCCCCCGAAATCAGGACTGTCTGGCTTGCAATATGGTCGGGGAAACCCAAAAAACGCTTTCTATTCAGGTAGAGGCCTCGCTTCAGTCGGCACAGCATTTCGAGGCCCAGTCTGGTATAGAAAGTAGGTTCAGGGTTTACGATTCAGGGTTTAGGGATTGGTTTCTGGGTTTGGCACCGAGGGGTTCAGGGCTTAGGGGGTTTAGAGCTATGGTTGTCTTAGGCTGTTCCGGGTTCAGGGTGGAATTAGAGACAACTACATGGGAAGTTTGCTGTGATGCAACCCTGAACCCTAAACCCTTTTTCAGGAATTGTGTGGGGAGGTCTCCTCCGTTACCTAGCTCTGTTCGCTTGGCATTCTGCAGGTAGCTACAGGGATGGCTAGTATGAGTTAGTATAGTAGATGTATAGACTTTGTAAAAAATCTGGGTGTTCAGGTAACTTCTGCACTGTATCTGGGGTAATGCTCACCAACTTCTAAGTAATTATGGCTTATGGGTAGTTCTACATTGGGGCATGGGTGTTTGGGCTCACGGCAAACTCTGCACCCCAAAACTCACACCCAAGAGCAGTGATGTCGAACATCTCGACTAGGCGCTGTCTTCCAACCGCGACGAGCTTCGCCGTCAAGTGCAGGCCCTGAGATAGGGAGTGATGGGTAAGGCCTGAAACTCTCAGGACCGCAGTGCTTTCCCGGAGTTTAAAACCCGATTTTTGATGGATGCAGAGAAAGTGTTCTAGAAGATGTCGCAGGTGCCGGTGGGTGTTCACAGCTTTTGGACCTCAAGGAAGACCCTGCCCCTTGCTTTCGCAGCTTGGCCTTTGCGAGCAATGGGATGCACAAGCAGTACCTGTGGAAGCTTAGAGCCATGCAATGGCACATGCCATGTGCCTCACTCGTTTCCACAGCCTTCCAAGGAGGCACTCCCCCCGGATGGCAACACACATCGCAGGTACATGAAGCAACTGAACGCCTACCTCAACCAATTGGAAGACAACCCAGGCGTCTTCCAGAGGAAGGTTGAGACCCGCCGTGACGCGCACTTCGGGGAGCACAGGATCAAGGCCATGCCAGAACCGCGAATGCCACCTGGCTCAGTGGCCGAGTCATCCGAGGCCGACTGGCTCCCTGTCGGCCTTTAGCCCGCAGTGGCGCAGCGCCTGTCTGTGGATGTAGTTCAGTTCAGCGAGGTCCAGCAGCATAAGTGACCGGTTACAGCCAAGTCTGAGGCCGGGCACGGTCGGGCACGGTGTGGTAGCTTTTCCGACCAATGCTTTCACCCAGTAGCGAAACCTTCGCTGCCAGTAGTCAGGTGCTCAATGTGAGCTTATGTGGGAAGTTCCAGAAAACGAGAGCCATTCATATACACCAACATGTTACAAGCATTATTATGGGGATCCTAGAGACACGGAAACACCAGAAAGGTAGCCCTAATTTTTGGAAATCTCAATGTACCATTTTTCCCTGATCGGACCGGCTTTACCCCTGTAAGCCCGTGGTCAAGCCACCTGGCACAGTGGGAAAAGAGCCCCGACTTGCACAGAATTCCGCCTCAAGTCGTTTTAGTGCCTAGATCTCAACAGATGCGTTGAGATCCAAAAGGGCATCCATTTACCAGTATGTTCAGCCTACGAGTGCAAGAGATCCCCATTGGCGCGGAGGATTTCTCACCCTTCAGGCGTACGCTCCAGCCGAAACTCCTCCAGGGTTCATTCCCGGAGTTCTGATTGGAGCCTGGACATCGCATGACCTTCCCTTTCCAGAGTTTGCAAGCCTTTGCAGGAAAAGGTGTCATCCAGCTCCCCTGTCAGCACAGTGTGACTATGGCAGCTATGCTGTGGTAGCTAAACTTACTGGTTCTCAGTAGGGAAAGATGGAAGATAATCCCTATCTAGTCCCTATATACTAGGTTCCTTCATTCTCTACTGACCGGCCAGTAAGTAAATGTGAGCTCCTTCACAGCTAAAACCCTAAACCCTAAACCCTGAATATCCCCATTTCACTCCTCAGCCGGACGGTTCAGGACCTGCGCACCCAGCTCGACAGTGAGAAGGCTTCATGCTTGGGGATTAGGGTTTAAGGGTTTTGGGGTTTAGGGTTTAGGGGTTTAAGGGTTTTCAGGTTTAGGGTTTAAGGGTTTAGGGTTTTAAGGTTTAGGGTTTAAGGGTTTAAGGGTTTAGGGTTTAGGGTTTAAGGGTTTACCTAGACCCTCCAGCGTAGTACTTTTTGGTAGTCCTAATACGAATCCTAACCAACAAACCTATAAAACTCAAAAAGGAACTACATTGGAGGGACCAGGTAGGGTTTAAAGGTTAGGGGTCCAGGGGCTCGGGTTGAGGGATTTAGGTTTCAGCGCTTGTGGGTTTATGGTTCAGAGTTGTTTGGAGAGGCCTAGACCATTCCGAGTAACTGCTTAAGGTTCCGGGCTTTAGAAGTTTCGGCAAGTGGCGGATAAGGGGAAATGGAGACAACCATCTTCTCGACAACTATCACTACAAAGAATCCATATGGTAGTTTCCTAAAAGAAGGGGACCGCAATATGGACCCCAAAATGCTTACAGTCCTCATTATAGGGTGCCAAGGCCCCTGGCGTGGCTAGCGTTGTGTGGAGGTTCGCTTTTAGCTATACCTGCAAATCCACCTGGACCAGTCCTTGTTAAGAAACACCCTACTTCAAAGCTGTGAATTTACTGAGAACATGATTTTGGGAAACCCTACGTATCCTTCGTGCCGATATGTTCTTGGTCTCTTAGGGCTTCTGAGGGTGGATGTCAGGTTCCAGCAAAACGTCAGTATAACACCTGGTACATTCCCCGGCATGTCGCTAGGCAAATCGGTGACGTTGTTCTTAGCTCATGAGACCCTTCCACATACCCCCAAAAGGACCCAAAAAATGGAACCCCCCCAATATGAACCCATTACTACATTGGGGAACCTAGGGGATTATTGAGGGGTTCCATTTTTTGGATCCTTTTGGGGGTCTGGGATCCACACGACTAAGAACCACCCAGGAGCCCTGCAAATGGATCTTACACGAAACCAAATCCCTCAACCCCTAGACTCCACATCCGAAAGCCCACAACGCAAGCTCTGAACGCCAACCTCCAAATCCTAACTCCAACCTAGACCAAGCCCCAAACCAAAACCTCAAATTCTGGACCCAAAACAGAAACCCTGCATTGTGAACCCAGAACATCTAGTACATAATATAGGGATTCTATGGAGAGTATGTTCCCACATTCCCTGCTATCGCTGTAGAATCCCTATTTACTATATTCCCTTATTCCCTGCTCAGAACCAGAAAGCCTAAAGATACATACATACATACCTACCTACCTACCTACATACATACATACATACATACATACACACATACATACATACACACGCACAATGTACATATGTATATATATATATACGCACATATATTTATATATAAGATTATCTTTCCCCTTTTATGAACCAGAAAGCCTAAAGCTGGGAGTGGGACAGCAGGCCCTTGGTGAAGAGAGGTGGGAAGATCTGCCTCAGACATGGGAGCGGACTTGGGAGTTCATGGGTACTGTTGATACTAAAAATCCTGCATGACCTTGGTATACTATAGTACCATTATTCCCAAGGTATAAGGTACTTAGGGTCATGCAGGATTTTATGAGTAGGGTTTAGGGTTTAGGGTTATAGTCCCCCTTAAGTAGATAGAATATAGGGTTTAGGGTTTCGGGTCTAGGGTTCACGGGTTTGTACGCACGTACCCTAACCCAACTAAACGCCCTTAACCGTTGAAGAGAGTTGGGGAAACTTAGGGGCACTTCAGTGCGGGTCCTGCAGCCCATCTTTTCGGAACTGGACAAGATCCAGCCGTTTTCACGCGTACTCAGTCCTCCAACAAGCAATTAATGTTCTAATGCTTTCTCTAGGTACGTCGGCGGGTCTTAACTATTCTTAACCGGTTGCGTGTTGGAAGCTCGGTATGTAAGGCGAAAGCTGAACCAGGCGTCTTCATGAACATGTCCACAGTTACCCTAAGCCGTGGGCCCCCAAAGAACCTTAAAACCCGAAAACCACCATAACCCTAAGCCCCTAAACCCTAAACAGGCTTAAACCCTAAACCCTGTAAAACCCCTATAAACCCCTTTGAACAGTACGACCCTAAACCCTGAACCCTGTATAACCCCTATAAACCCCTTGAATGGGTACCCGGAAAATGCCCCAAACCCTCCAAAGCTCAGCATCTGTATTCCCTCGTAAGTAGATAGAATGGGTTTAGGGTTTAGGGTTTAGGGTTTAGGGAATATGGGGTGTATGGGGATCTTATTATGATATTGCACAATTCCATATTCTATCTACTCAAGGGGGACTATACCCCTAGGCCCTAAACCCTATGCACTTAAAGGGGGGCTATACCCCTAAACCCTATCTACTTAAGAGGGGGACTATAGGTCCTGGCCAGGGCTCCGGCCACTCTTTCCACGCCTGCAAAATGCAAAAGTGTGCAGAAAACCCTTGGCCTTGGCCAAGGTACGCTATAATGGTATGTTCTTGTTTAGTACAGTATATTATGGTATATTATGGCATATTCTAATATATTATAATATATATATATACACACAAAACAACAGACATTATAGCATCTTGTCTTGGCCTTGGGACTCGTGTCCATGGAAACTATACAGGTTTAGGGTAACATGGCAATCAAACGGAAAAGGAAATGGACATCAGGGTTATGTGGAGTTTATAGGGGTGTGGCTATTGATACTGACACCTTGCAACTACCCAACCCAGTGGAGGCTTCTTCAGAAAGGACTAGCATGTTGGGGCTATATTGGCCTCCCCGGCTTCTGGAAATTCTGAATGAACTAATGAATGTCCCCTGGACAAGATCAGAGATCCTAGTACCACATAGGGCATATGCCTTAACCCTTAGGCTCCATGTAGGTACTCTTTTTAGCCCTTAGGGCCCAATGTAGGTATTCTATGTAGACTTAGAGCCCCCAATCTTAAACCCTAAACCTTTTAACCCCGATAATTAAGGCGTATTGGGATGAAGGGATGCCTGGGAAGTTCGGCTGGCATTACCAAGGTTAGGGTGACATAGGTTTAGGGTTTAGGGAATATCTACCTCGACTCTCCATCTGCCCTCTACATACCCTAACTACCCACTTTTCGGGACCATATACCTCTATTTCAGGGTATAAGGAGGGTCCGGCTGCCAAAGTATCTACCGGAACCCATGTTAGCACAGATAGGACACCATCTAGGGACCCTTCAGGTGGGCAGCTCTGGTACAATGCGAACCTTGGGGTTTAGGGTTCTAGGTTTTAGGGTTAGGGGCCTGTGGGGAAACATTTTCCTCCGCATTCGGAGGAGTAGCAGTCGTAGTAGGACTACTGATTAGCTGTAATCCCTTGCCCCAGAAACCCCCTTTCCCCCCCTGTCTCACCCGGGACCCTAAATCCTAAACGCGGTTTAGGGTTTAGGGTTTAGGGTTAAGGGTTTAGGGTTGTAAACCGATTGATTGCGGCATATTCCTTGAATCGGATTAGGGGTCCTGCAACTATTTTCAAAGAGTCGGGAATGAAGGAGTGAGAAAGAATATGGGAACTAATACATGGTTACGGACTCTATAGATGCTACTATGGGCATCCATTTTCCCCAACGCGCGTCCCATCTACGTACAGAGTTTCTGACAAGACCCAAAGTTTGGAGCGGAGCCTTGCTGGCCATCACTTGCTCTATTCCCCAATGAGCTTGTCTGCGCCCATGGCCATCACTGATACTTGGTGAGCGGCCGTCAGTGAGCATACAACTAGTAGTGAGTGTTGTATCTTTCTCCGATTTCTGAGGTTGCCTAAAGGTTTCTGTCTTTGCTACGTGTGCTATCATGCAAGCATCCATCGTCCCATAACGCTAAAACAGGTGTCATATCACCTGAGCCTCCAGCTCATTTTCCAGCCTCATCTGGTTCGTTACAGAGGAAGTAACCAACTAGGCTGGAGAATGCCACTTGCAGTACCTAAGCTTGCCAAATCACTGCCCACCTCCAGCACGCGAAGTAAGGCACTCTCCCCACCTGAAGCTTAACACGGCTTAGGGTTTATGGCGGTGTCTCCGAGGATGCTTCAGGGGTTCCGCCACTTCCACAAGTATCACACCAAGGGTTCAGAGAGAGAGGGACTGAGATGAACTAAGGCAAGCTTGTCCAACACTTGGGTGGGGGATCTTTACCAAATCAAGACTCTTACGTTTGAACTCGCTATATCCAGAAGGCACATCTATCAAAACTTCTGAGCCGAAATGCAGATGAACCCCCTGCCCTTTACCTTGCAAAAGGCCATGAAACTGGTCAAGCAACCTTCCCAACCCTAAGTGCGCCTAGGGTGGATACCAAAATGCCCCGGGAATTCTGGTACTATGCGCTACTAAGTTTCCCTAGTTTGGAGTACGCCCCAGGAAAAAAGTATAGACTTTTTAGGTATAAGGTGTTATGATAAGAACCGAGGAACCCAAAAAGTATTAAAGTGTAGTACTCCAAGATTGGGGTTTATGCAGGATTGTTAGTATCAACAATAACATGGCACACCAACTCAGAAGGTTGCTGTTAAGGAACTTAAGTTAAGTTACCATAATGGGTTTAGGGTTACCATAATGGGTATATGTAGTAAATAGTAGGGCTTCCCCAATATAGTAACTTAATTTTAAGTTCCTTAACAGCAACCCAGGCGATCACCGTGAGACATGAAGAAGCAGTAGTCGACCAACAAACTTGTAGGTTTGCTTCCTGGAGAGCTCTACAGTAAGCCATTGCTACTGCTATTACTATTCCAATTACTAGATTACTTGTACTATCAGTATTACAAATACTAGTTCGATGACTATTACAACGACTACTATTATTATTACTATTACTACTACTACTACTATTACTATTACTATTACTATTACTATTACGCATCATGCCGGGTATCAACTAAGACAGCACTAACCAGGTCATTGGGTGAGGTGGATATAGTTTGCCTAGGACCGATTGCAGAGGGCAAGCAAGTGAACACGTCCGACTGCAATTGAAACTACATCAAGATGCGCTTGAAGCTTCCTGGCAATGCCCATCAGAGGCCTCAAGCCCTATGGAACCAACCCTGACAAGAACTCCTAAAGCAACCGAACATGGAAAAGGAAAGCACAATTCTGAGCCCCCAAGCCTCACTTGGAATTCTACTGCTTTTGGAGACACGAAGGAAAGATGGACCCTAAACCACAAACCCTATATCTTAAACCCTGAACACCTAGACCCCAAACGCTAAGCTTAACCCTAAACCCCGAAAACCCTAAGCAGGCCGAAGGGGTACATGTAGGTATATCGCAGATATTTGGGCCCAGCAAATATATGGGAACCACTTTGGGCCGTAAGTCTATACTAGCTACAAGGGTCCCTATATCATCCCAATAAAGCATCAAGAAGGTAACTTGTGCTGCATGCAAGGTTCCTGATAGGACCGCAATACACCTTACTTTGGGGTGTATTGTGAACCCCAGTTAACCACCGAAAAGGTGATGTCGAGAACAGCTAAAATGGGAAATATGGAGAACCAACTCCTAAAGCTCTAAACCCTTGACCCCTGAACCCTAAACCCTCAAGCTCATGTAATAAACTTACCATTACTTAGGGTTCCCAAATTTCCTTTAATCTCGCAATGTCAAACTTTCAACATTTGAGAATCCAAGTAATGGTAATGTATAAACCCTACATCCTAGATCCCCATCCCTGGGCCCTAAACCCTGAACCCTAAACGTCAGAAGTTGGCTCTTCAGTCCCCCACGCTCCTTTTCCTCCGAGAAAGCCACTTTCTGAAGCCAGAGTCGGCCTGAATCGCAGGAGTTTACAGTAGAGAGGGGTTTAGTATCCATGCAGGGTTTAGGGTTTTAGCGTTTAGGGGTCTAGAGGTTTAGGGGTTTGGTGTTTTTGGGGGCTTAAGCCTGGAGAATCACGTGGACAAGCAAAAAGGAAAAGTGGGATCACTCTGCAAGGATAAACTTGAAAAAATGATCTCAAATTCTTGCGGGAAGTCTTGGAGTCGAGGCCTGAGCTAGGGGATCTATTTGACTGAAGGTTGAAGTTTTACCCGAGATTTTTGCGATTTTGGACATTGTTTTCCAACCTTGTCATAAGTGTCACCAAGGCACAGGCTTAGCGAATCCCTAGTGTCTGTGGCTTCCTGCAGTGTCAAGATTCAGGATGTTTGGGAACATGTACTTCATTTTTCAAAGCTTTGGAGGATAGCCATGGCTGACGAGTTAGATCGTAGGAAGGCTGCATGTTCGGCACGCCGGAGTTACGCAAGTTCTCCAATCCCTTCCTTGTCGCTTGGCCCTAAACCCTAAACTCTAAAACCCATTCCTGGTCGCAGAAAAGTTTCTTCTACAGCCTTCTCAACCTTGCTATGCGCTACATATGGGAGCTTGCATGAAATCCCCCCTTAGGGGTTCCCACAAAAGGGGCCATTGCATATTCGGTGCATACAAGGGGTCCAAATGTCTGGCAGCTCCAACATGTGCGTTTAGGGGCCCCAAGTACAAAATATACAACGTGCTGGGGGCGCGCAGGCTGGTCACTCACCAATGAAGCCCGGCGCAATCCACCAGGATACTGCCAGGGACGCTATGGAGGTACCTACATGTCATTTTATAGTAGCACCTCATGTCTTCGGAGTCAAACATCATGCAAGAACAGTGGTCATGAAATGAATCTCCAAGCGTCGAGGTCCGCCTACCCCAACGTGTGTAAAAAGAAATCCGCAGTGATCCTGTTGCTATTCTAGCCAGGGCCTATGGTTTAAGGTAATTTGGGGTTCCTGAAGCCCTCTAATCACTGCACTACCCTCTAGAACCCTGAATCCACATGTTCCATTGTCTAAACTCCTAGTATCCCCCTTAATAGGCCCTATAGTACTCCCCTATAAGATCCCCCATATAACCCCCTTTAAGGAGTCTAGACTATAGCTCACATGATGCCCAAATGATCGCGTGGATTCTTCAAAAGGAGTCATCCCAGTAAGCCCTGAGTCCTGGGGTTTAGGGTTTAGGGTTTTCGAAGCCCTATACTCTTGCCTATGAGAACAGCACGGAGATTTGGTTTACCCCCAACCCCCCAAACTTAAGACCCTGTGACTATCACGTAGCTAGGGTCCTGATAGCTCGGCTTTCTTACTCGGAGCCTATGCTCCATTATCCCATTATAACCCCTATAGAATCCCTATTATACTATAGTAGTTTCCATTTTATTTTCCATTATCCCAATATAACCCCAATATATACCCTATATAGCCCATTATGCTCATACAGCCCATGGGCCTAGCTTCTCAAAGGTTTCCGGCAAAAGCTCCTTGAGTTTCTTTCAGGGACTTTGGGTGGAAAGGAGGTTTAGGGCTTAGGGTTTTTCAGTTGGGGTCCCATGTGAAGCCAGCTACGCGAACTCAAGGCATAGAATTGAGAAGCTAATGGCTTCTCCTTTAGAACTCAGGTTTGGGCTTGGCAAGGGCAAAGTCATGTGATTCCGATGCGCTTTTGAGCTTCAGCACGATCCAGTACTTAGAAGCAAAGCCTGAAACTGTTTGTGCGCCTAGACTCTCCATGTAAAGCAAGAATGGAAAATTATCAAGATCCCGAAGTGCCTCCTACTTGTAGTTGTGGAGCCTGTAGCTCACTGGAAGCCACTTCATTCTGGATGCTTTCACGGGCGTTCAAAAATTTGGACTCGCGCTGCATGTGCTACCAAAAGTGGCCCGCTTCAGAAGCAGCAACACCAAATGGATGGAAGTGGCATTTGAAGCATAGTGTTGGCCTGTGATCCTGTCAGAGTGGGGGATCGTGTAAAAGGCTCGCTGCTCAGATAGCTTGCTGTGGGTATACTGGTGGCTTGCAAGTCCTGTACCCTGTGTACCTGCACAGCGCGCAAATTGAACATCTTGATCAGCACACCAAGCACGGTTCGCTTGAAATGACCCGTTGGATGGAACAGGTTATGATGCATCGCAGCATTTGCTCACCATGGTATAGGTATGGGTTTGAAGGCAGGCTCCACGGAGCCAAACATACTCCAGTCAAACGCTCCCCCACAAATGCTATATCCACCTACTAAGATCTCTGGCTCCTGCAGCTTCTGTTGAGATTCACATGATATGATGAGACTGCTACCACCAACGATTATCCCACGACGGATACTATTTCTTGACTAGTTTGTGCGACGGGGAGTGGTAATGATAGGCATGAGATTAACGATGGCTGTAACAGTAATAGCAAACCTTCTCCTGTTACCACTCCGACGACCATTACGACGGCTACAACAGGAGACCTCAGTTCTGCGTGGTGAGTTCCATACATGGCTGGGTTCAAGACAGATCCTAATCTACTTAATCTACTGTACTGGGTTGGCCCCTAAGGCCCTTTGAAAAATATTAATATATAGGTCCCTTATGAGAGCCATTAGGGAAAATTATTATCTATTTTCCAGGGGCCTACCCAGTATAATTCTTGTTACCCCCAAGTTGTTGGAAACCCCCAGGTGAGCCACTGTCTAAACTCCTAGTATCCCCCTTAATAACCTCTATAGTAGTCCCCTATATAATCCCCTATATAACCCCCCATTAAGGAGTTTAGACTATAGCTCAGGTGGATCCTGAAGATTGGAG
>CAJNIZ010028925.1:0-39155 GCA_905231905.1 Symbiodinium pilosum | reverse complement strand
CAAGTTGTTGGAAACCCCCAGGTGAGCCACTGTCTAAACTCCTAGTATCCCCCTTAATAACCTCTATAGTAGTCCCCTATATAATCCCCTATATAACCCCCCATTAAGGAGTTTAGACTATAGCTCAGGTGGATCCTGAAGATTGGAGCGAAGTTGAGCAACTTCAGGTGGAAGGCCCGGCTTGGCCTCGTCTGCGTTGTCAATTGCGTTGCGGCGGTTTAGGGTTCAGGTTTTAGGGTTTAGGGGTGTAGGGTTAGGGTTGAGTTGAAGCAAAACTGAGAGCTCCATCTCGGCCCGCTAGCACCCTCAACAGGGATGTGTAGATCTCATCTGCGGATATTTGGGCTCTAGAAAGGGTACTTGGGGTGGTCTAGGAATCTCCCTTGGTCTTGAACAATATTCTTGACACGTCATGCTTTCCATTGAGATGGGGGCTTTGGCCCTTGCGAGGAAGATTGAATTTAGCCTGGGCTTAAGAGGCCTTTATGATCCTAGCTCTTGCACCTTGAACATAAACCCTAAACCTTGGGTCATTCCCCCTTACAGTAACTGTTACCACAATGGGTTATAGGAGTTATAATAGCCCCTTAATAAGGCCCCCTTAAGGACAGTTACTGGGAGGGGGAATGACCCAACCTAAACCCTAAACCCAGAACATGAGTCTGTTGGGCCCAGAGTTGAGATGAGTCGAAGACGCACCTTTGTGAGTCTACCTACCTGCACAGGCAACGAACTCAAGAATCCTCAAACATTACTAACCCAAACCCCCTAACGGATCCAAAAAAATGGAGCGACCCAACAATGGCTCCTTTTACATTGGGGAATCTAAGGGATTATTAAGGAGCTGTTTCTGTGTTTTCTACACGGCGGAACCTATCTGGGTAGTTCCGAAAACATTGGGCCCCTTTGAGTTATAGATTTTATTGCGGCGCCTAATACTTATGGATACCAAAAGGGGATCCTCATATTGGGAACTGCCCTAAACCCCAAATAGCCTAAACCCTAAACCAAATGGGACCCTGATTTTGGGAACTAATCAGGGATTTAGGATCCCTAAGCCCTAAACCCTAAACCCTAAACCCAAAAACCCTAAACCCTAAACCCAAAAACCCTAAACCCTAAACCCTAAACCCTTAATATTGGAAGCATCAAGCCTCGCATGGCGGTAGTCAGATTGAGCCCGCTTTGTCTACAAGTTCTTACTAGGGGTTTATTGCAAAAGGGTTCAGGGCTTAGGGTTTAGGGTTTAGGATTCAGGGTTTTGGGGGGCCCTATAAAGTTGAATTTGTATGGCTTTATGCGGATTATGTTATGTAGGAGTTAACAGAATTACTGGGGTAGGTTTGGGGGCCCTATAAAATTGAATTTGTACGGCTTTACAGGGATTATATGGAGGTTAACAGCATTACCGGGGTAGGTTTGGGGGCCCTACAAAATTGAATTTGTATGGCTTTACAGGGGTTATATGGGGGTAACAGCATGACTAGGGTAGGTTTGGGGGGCCCTACAGAATTGAATTTGTAGGGCTTTATCAGGAGTGTACAAGGATTAAACAGAATTACTAGGGCAGGTTTGGGGCCCTATAACGTTGATTTTTTATCGCTTCATAAGGATTATACAGGGATCAGCAGAATTACTAGGGCAGGTTTGGGGCCGTATAACATTGACTTTTTTTTGTGGCTTTATGAACATTTTCTTGGGATTAACAGAAGGACGGGCACTGCCTGCCACAAGCGGTATGAAAGCAGCATAGGCTGAGCTAAGGGCTTTTCACCCTGACTAGTGACACCCGTCAAGATGTATTCCTCCGCCATCAACAACAACCGGTATGCCTTAGGAGGACCCCCGACCACCCTGCACCCTGCAATAGTGGCATCATAGGAATATAAAAGGTCCATAATACATCATCCTTATCATCCTTCATGGTTATTATTACATGTGGGATATTGAATAGTGGGAAGGAGCACACGCGATGTTTGCAAAGCCAACTACCCCTTCAACGGCATGGTGTGAGCACTTAACATACACAGGGCTCGAGGTTCATAACACTACTTCACCTTGGGAAACACTAGAGATTTTGCAGGATAGTCTTCTCCAAATGTTATAGTAGTTTACCACAATGGGACTACTTGACATCAGGGATGTTGGGGCTGTGCGCGCTCAACAATGATGCAGTTTAGAGCTGCGAATAAACTGTAAGCCCTTTGTTGCATCTGGACTCTCGCAGGCTCCGCCAGAAAGTGGGCCTTGGGGACATGAGCAGATATTCAAAACCACTCTTTCTCGAAAGCCCTCTTTCCTTTCTGAGACTCGCAGCATGTAAATGCAACAAAAACGGAACTGTAAACTGTAAACCCTAAACCCCAAATCCTAAGCCCTAAATCCCACACCCTGTCATTCCCAAGGACCAGGCCGAGTTGTGCAATATGTCGCTAACCTCAGAATAGGGAGGTCCTTAAGCTCCCTCAGGCGAGCTTAGAGAAACGGCCAGACAGGGATCTTTAGGGTCTATAGTCCCCCTGAATTAAATAGAGTCTTAGTATAATATACCCAAAGCCATATTCAATCTACTTAATGGAGACTTTTGCCTGTCTAGCGCTAGAAGATTTATTGTACCATTAACACGTAGGGGGATATGATGCAGCGTCAAACAGACAAGCGAGATGGAAACTGGTATGGCGTGGAGACTTAGGGTTTAGGGGGCTTGGGCTATGCAGGCCTTTGGCATAGGCAGGAGACGATAGTAAACCTTAAGCCCTAAGTTTATAGGGTGTTACATGGCTGGAACTTTGAAAAACCCACAGCTAGGTAAGAGGGCGCACGGCCAACCCTGTAAAGAGTTGAGCAAAGCTCGATATCTAGCTTTTCAGGGTTTATGGCAAGTTTAGTGTTGATAGCTGTTCTAGAGGTTCCTTTCGTGCTGTCTACAATAAGTGCTTATTAGGGTTTCAAAGCTGTAGCAACGAGTATGGCCTGTCTGAGGGCTGGCACCCTAAACCCTACACCTACACCCTAAACCGTACAGTTTTCTAGAAAGTCCAAAATTGCAGGGTGCTCCTCGATTGACTTGAGCTCCTGTTGTGCCAACGTAGAAACCGCGCAGCGAGCACGGTTCCAGTTTTGGGCTTCAGGATTTGTCTCGAACTTACAACCAATTGGATTTTGCCTTTGCCGCTCGCGAGCAAAAAACACTCTCGGTCCAAACTAGAGTCTACTTAGTAGACTAGCATGATAGGAGAGAGTGGGGATGCTGCTGCCATGTATTCAGGCTCAGGCTTATACATTGCGTCGGGGGTGGTCGCCTTGTGTGCCTGTCATATTCCTCGCCTTACTTGAACATGAATGGTTCACACAGGAGGCTCTATGACAAACAGTTTAACAATGCGGTGTATGATTACATGAAAGAAGCCATGGAGCTATATCGCCATGATGAGAGGCAAACAATTACAATCACTAATACTTGGAGGGTCAGGGGACTTCGTCAACTGGTCAATACTGGGGATAACTGCGGCTATCATATGCCTTATACGGGGGTAGAGGTAAACTTATTACGGACCGAAACCTTAAACACTAAACCCATACTTACTAAAACCCCCTGACCCCCCAAGTATGTGGTCAGAGCTATGACTCTGACATGTTGCCTTCAGACTTATAGCATAGCTGTTGTTTGTACAAAAACTGTTGGTACAAAAAGCCTCTACGGTATACAATGCCAGTTCCCACTTCATTTTCCATATTCTTTTCCAGTTGTTTCTCCATGATTGAAGCAATACCCCTAAACCCTGAACCCCAAACTCCTAGTATCCCCCTTAAAAAGCCCCTAAGTAGCCCGTATGCAATCCCCTTTATAACCCCCCTTTAAGGAGTTTAGACTATTCCCCCATATGGGTAATAACCTCTAGCGGCAGGAACCTCGAGTTGCACTTTGAATACGGGCGCGCCTGTGCCCCCTCCGTAGGACCCCTGAGACCATCCTCATAACATCCATAAGGCTGAGGTAACAGAGAGGTTTGACAAGGCTTGCATTTGGCAACTGCTCAGAGCATGCATGTGCCAGGAGGATATGACAGGCTCTTAGCATGATAATTAGTTTCAGTTTTAAGCAAGCTTTCAGACTTCTACTGAGCTTAGACATCAAGGGTTGTGGGGAATTTACGTTTGGGCTTAAACTGTGCATCCTAGCTTCAGAAACCTCAGACGGACCATCAAACATGTGTCATTTTGCCTCTGGAGGGATCCGCCGTGGAGAAGGACCAAAAGCCACATGGTTTAGGTGTAGGTCTTTACTTTTGCTGGAGGTTTAGGCCACCAATAGCGGCCACAGGAGTATTGATAATGACATTAGGACCCTGATATCTTCCTATCTTGCCCGTAGCACGGGGTGGGGGCCTAACGCGGCCAGCCGTGCTAGAGTTTACCTGGAAGCCTACTTACATGATTCAGGTCTAGGGCTTAGGAAAGCAGGGAATACCCATCCCCCGAGATCTAACCATTCCTGTAGGAGGATTCATGTGCGCGGCTATGGCCACACAAGGAGTTCCCATGAGGTCGCCCGTATATGCCCTCAAAATACCATGATCTGTACTATGAGGAGCTCCAAGGGAGGGACCCACACACTTTATGAAACTCTACCCAGAAATTGTGACGGGGTATATACCTTCTTAGATATGAAGACAACTGGGGACCCGGCTAAGTAAAGTCGCAGGATCGCCACCTGGCTCCCAAAAGTTCTGCAACGCAAGGGTGTGGCGTGTTTCTCAAGATCATGCTCTTTTTCGAGGTAGTCTGCAGGGGTTTAGTAGGCAAACTTTAGTGGTGGCGGCGTATCTGGGAAGGCCCTCCTGCAGTTTCCAAAATGTGCCCCTCCTCATATAACCCGAAAAATTTGGCTTCACCCTTTTCAGGACTTGAAAGAACCCCCGTCCCCAATATTTCTGGAAATTGCCATTATAGCAGGTCAACGGTCTATATTAGGGGTCCTATTAAGGGCTATATATAACCAGATTATAAATGGTACCCAACTGTTACTGTGTGATCCATGATCTAGCTGAGGTTCATGTTCAACTTTTTCGAGGAAGCCTCGGCCAGGTCCTATGGACATCGGCAAGACCGTATATGGGGACTTCCGAAATTGTGGGGTCTCTATCATAAGGATGACTGCATATTGGGGTCTTATGTTCGGATCTTTCTGTTTATGGAAATACCTATCTCCCCAAACGCCAAAATCTCCCGTTCCATCGCCCAACTTACTGATTCTTAGTAGGAAATACAGGAACGCAATCCCTATACAGTCCCCAGATAAGATATTTCCCTAGTCCCTATTCATTCCCAGTAAGTATTGGGATTTTGGGGGTCCCCAGATTAGGGATTCTGGTGCTTTGAGGTCTGTATTGGGGTCCTCCTCTGAGCCTCCAATAAGTTAAGGATGCAGTGACCAATGTAGTGGCTCAGGCTTCAGTGGGTTTCAGGCGCTGGAACAGAGTGGTGCCTTGCTTTTAAACTGTCAGGGCTTACCTGGGCTGCTGTTACGGAATTCAGAATAAATTGCCAGGATCTGGGTATAATCAAACCAGCTTTCCTTATTACAGTTACTTAATCAACAATCCTTAACAGCAACCCGGTTTCATAGCTAGGGAAAGTAAGATCGTTTCGTCTCTGCGGAGGATCTCGTGGAGCAGAGCCAGTGGGGATGCAAATGGGCGGTTCCCAAAATTTAGGGTCCGATGTTGGTACCCCCACACACATTACGTGCCGTGATATAGGCTATAGTCATCCCATCTCAAGTCACATTTTGTTTTGCAGTATATGGGTCTGCCAAAATTAGGCACCCCTCTGAACACTAGGGGCATGTGAGAGATTATAGGATAAGCGGCCCAAAACGCACCCTGAGCAGCACAAGATCCAGATCCCCAAAGCCCCAAACCCGTTGGACGTCTCCTTGTCACACCGTTGATCTATTACTATTATTATTGTTGTTATTATTATTGTTATTATTATTGTTGATATTATTATTGTTGTTATTGTTATTAGTATTATTGTTATTCTACTAAAAATCCCTGCCTGCCCCTAAGCGAGTCCTTCATACGTTGAGAGTTCTAGTCTAGGGTTTCAGGCGGTTTAAGGTATAGCAAGGTCATGCAGGATTTTCATAATATCAACTGCAGAGAAGTAGCGAGGTGATCCGAGGGAGGGGTCTCTTCCTTCTGTCCCAACAATACGATAATGGACGGACCCCCGAAAAGGCTTATACGTTCGGAAAACCCTGGACCCCTTTTAGCTGCGGCTAGGCCCCTGCCCACTAAACCTGAAACCCATAAACCCCTAACCCTGAAACCCTGAAACCTTGAAACCCTACACCCCTGAACCCTAACTCCTAAACCCTGAAACCTTGAAACCCTACACCCCTGAACCCTAACCCCTAAACCATGAAACCTTAAAACCCTACACCCCTGAACCCTAACCCCAAAACCCCTAAACCCTGAAACCTTGTAACCCTAAACCCGTGAACCCTCACCCCTAAACCCTGAAACCTTGAAACCCCCAAACCCTACACCCCTAAACCCTAGACCCCCTTTATACATGAGCTCCCGAAGTCTCAACCAGAGCTAGGTCTACGTCGGTGGTGATGCTGCGGGGCACCTAGGCGCAAAGGCTTGGAGTAGCGTAGCCTCCCCCGCATGAACTTTAGGGTGTAGGGCCAGTTCAGGGTTTGGGGTGGTTAGTAGGGAATTAGGGCATATCTTATATCGGAGTTCTCTTTCTCTACTAACCACCTGTAGTGAACCTAAACAAGGGGTCTCTTGTAGACTATTGCCCTTCGAACAAGGAGCTGCGCATGGTGAGGTTCCATGGTAATTTGGGGAGTGTAACAAGCGGAAAATGTTCAGTAGGTTTGCGGCTGCGGCATCATCGCTTTAGGTTTACCACTGCCCCCACCATTCCCACCCCCACACAATAACTTTTCAATAATTGTACTGCGCAGCACAATATCCCAAACTTCACTTTTCAATTCTAAGATGTAACATCCAAGATAGCCTCCTCCATATGCTAATGTAAGACTAAGCCTGCTATCCTGCAATCTTATTTCGCGCTGTTTCAATTTGTCAATTCTGACCATTTCAAATGCACGCTACTAGTAACTCAAATGAAGGTATTGCTGGTGATGCTAGCTAGCTTGCCCCCAACCACCATTGCAGTCCAAAAAAGCCGCCCGTTCGTAAGGGACCTGTTCTGGCCTCACAATTGTCATTCTTAAAACTGCAGCTAGAACTTTAATGGTTTGCCATGGACCTGCTGACTTGGCAATCGCAGGAAGTTGTGTCAAATCGGTTCCGCAGCAGAGTGCGTGCGTTGCGTGTGCACACCAAGGCGTATCCTATGAAAGCACAAGAGCCTGAAGCAACGAGGAGAAATCCCAAAACTAACATGGGAATTCATGCTGCACCCTCAAGAAAGAACATACGGGGTCCCTTTGAAGCTTGCATGTTGGCGCGGGGGGGGGAGGATATACCCTCAGGAACAGGTATGTTTCTGGTTTCAAGTAGCTTCCTTCATCTGGTTTAGGACTTGAAGTGGTCGGGAAACTGCAGGGATAGACTTGAGATGCTCCCGTAACCTTGCTTGAATGATCGTCCGCCCTTTACTACAGGGGCCTAAATAATTTCAAATATCATTTGGAGGTCCATTTGAGATATCATATACTATAATTCTAGAATGAATATGAAACCAGAATATTGGTAATTCCTTAGGCCCGTATATTACGGCTTACCCTACACCCTGCTCCGCCATCTTCGGACATCCCTTCGCAAAACAGCAAGTGATTAGGGACCTTTAGGACCCTTCCCTAAGGGTCCAAGGACCCAACTAACAGGGTTTTAGGGCCCAAATACTATGATATTCATGGTATTTGGGCCTTAAAACCCTAGTATTCGGGTCCTTGAACCCTTAGGGCTTTGGAGTCGAGCTCCAGGACTTTAGGGACTTAAGGTGGTGCAAGATTTCCTCCATCAACAGTAGCTAGGTTTCGTAGACCCAAGCCGTAATCTGCACTAATCAATGGAAATAGATGGCACTTTCCAGAACACTACCAGTTATTCCACAAGGCAAACCCTGGTGCAGCACTTTTTGGCATCCAAGCTGATGCTCAATGCTTCCCTGTCTCTGCGCAGACCCTCCATCTACCCTCCATGTACCCCTGAAGCGGTTTAGGGTTTAGGGTCCCCTAAATACCCACTTTTCGGGACCCACATACCGGATTAACCTCTATATAACCCCTATTACCCCCCTACTCTATAGTAGTTTCCATTTTCTTTGCCATCATCCCATGCCCCTATTGAAGCGTACAAGGAGGGTCCTGCCCATGAACCCATGCAGACTCTCTCATGAGTGGATTCGGGCGGAGGCTTGGCATGCTGATCAGCAAGGTGCTCTTACGGCGGAGGCTAACAAACTGCATGACCCTAAGTACCCTAAAGCTTGGGAATTGTGCTCGTATAGTATCTCAAGGTCACGCATGATATGTAGCATCAAAAGTAGGAGCAGTGACCAATGTCCCATTTTTGGAGCAGCTGTCCTCCTCCTCCTCCTCCTCCGCATGCTGCTGGTGCCAAAACAACCCGCACCACTGCTTTCGCCGGCAACGTTACTGCTTCAACTGCTGCATGGGCCTACTGATTTCAGAAATCCTACCCCTCTCATTCCACGAGCCCCAAAGCCGGCCTCAGAACCCCACCAAAAATTAGAATTGTTGGTGGTGTTTAGGATTATACTAAACGAAAAGTAAAAATCATCCTAGAGACCCCTATAGACCCATTCGGCTGGACCTTGAATTGAAAGTGTGCACCTGCAGCTTGGTGCGCAACACTCTGTCTGTTGACCGGCTAATTTGTACTAAGAAGAGCAATAAACGAAGATCTATTTTTTCTAGAGCTCCAAGGCTTGGGCGTCCGAACCCCCCACCACCCTACCGGCAATAACCAAAATTCCAATTATAGTCTAATACTGTTGGTTACTTTTAGCTGAGATTCCTAGGAGCCCCTAAAGATAGATGCCTGAGAAGACCCTGGACGCGGTCTGTCCTATCCTGGGGGCCCCAGCGGATCTACCTGATCATTGGTGATTAGGTGGTTGGGTGGGAGGGTGCATTCACGTCTGTGGGATGGCCGCTCTACCTGTGACTCTAGTCAGCTCCCGTCATCCACGTTTAAAGACCAGCAAAGATGTAGGAAGGGCAGGCTCGGTAGGCATATTACTAAACACTACAGTAGTTCTGTTTGCACTAGTAATATCTACACGAGGATATAGGTTGTAACCTGGTCATAACTTAGGTGTTTTCATATCATTTAGGCCTCTACATTGCATAATCCTCTTATGCAAGCCTTATATGAGCAAGTTTCTGTTTCGTTTTCGAGTCTCCTTTCCACTTGATTCGCCAAAAAGCCTACATATCCGTATGTAATCCCTATAGAGCCCCTAGATGTGATTCTCCATTAATGTTGGATGCCGATTAGTGTGGGGGTTCTCAATTGTGCGAAGTTTCGCCGAAATTATTTAGCACCCCCTAGGTTCGTTTGGGGGTCCTCAATTGTGCGAAGTTGCGCGGCCAAAAAAAAATCTGAGAATAGATCAGTAGAAACCCTTTTTAAATGCTTTCTAAAACCCTTCTGATCCATTACCGAGCAGATCCTGATCCCTCGTATTGAATTCTATTTAAAACCCAAAAACCATGGAATGTTTGGGGGGGTACCCCCCCACACTAATCAGGACCCAACATTATTGGGGTAACAGCCCCTTAAACCCTAAACCCTACATGTCCGTATATAATCCCTGAAAAGCCCCCAGACTTGACTCTCTGTTATTGGGGGGATAACCCTAAGCCCATGAGATCTGCTGGCATGGTAGTTGAGACGTGTCTGTGCTCTTGCATGCCAGGCCCGGGAATTCGAAAGCGGGAACTTGAAAAAAAAAAACATACTATAGAAGCCTGAATAGTTCGTCGAACCGTTTTAGGTACCATGCATATGAACAGAAAGCGGGAAGATATTACAAAAAAGGCTAAACCCGAACTCCCAGCTACAGGGAGGGGTTTAAACCCTGGACTTAGACCCTAAACCCGAAGCCCTAAACCCAAAGTTATTCAGGCTTCTATGCTCGGCAGCCTTTCACTGGCTTATGCCCACCATGTGCTTAAAAGAGGCCGCGGCTCCGCCACGCGATCTCGCAGCTGACCATCCTTTTAAAGTCCTACAAGGAAATATATTATATGGTGGTTTAAGGTTTACGTAGGGTTTAAGGTTTTGTCCCCTTCCAGGCGTTCCAGGCATGATACAAAGATCATAGGGTCTAGGGCGTTTAGGGTTCAAAGTCATCTTTGAGAATAATGTGTTTTAGAGGCCCCTTCCATGTGATATGAACTGCTTTAGGTCGCTAGCCGCTAGCCCTTACAGGCACCTTGCATGTTTCGAGCGTGCATGGTAGTTTGCAAGGGGGGCCTACCTACTAATGTAGACCCGAACATACCATTTTCTTGTTATAGGGACTCTCAGAAAGTGGCCGTCCAACTTTTGGAAGCCCCAATCCTGAGTACACCAGTATAAAATCCAAGTTTCCGTAAAATTGTCAACTTAATTCTCCATTGTTGGGGTACCGTAACATCCCTAAACCCTAAACCTTTTTGAAAGCCCTCGTCTGACTCTACAAGGACATGGTCGCAGAGCGGCCAAGCTGGCATGTCCCAGGACGAGTTGGTGTTTAGGGGCTGAGGGTTTAGGGTTTAGGGTTTAGGTTTTTTTGGTTTGGGGTTTAGGGTTTAGGGTTTACGGTTGAGGGTTTTGGGTTCAAGGGATTAGGACTTAAGGGTGTACGTCTTGGGACGAATTTCAAAGCTTGAGGTTAGGGGTTCAGGCGGGCAGCTACGGGACACCAAGTTTGGGAGTTGGTGCTCCTAAGGATCCTCCCAGAAAAGCTAGTCTAGCAATTGACTACAGAATGGTTGAAAGCTTGCTTTGAGGACCCATAAGACAAAAATTAAGAATGCAAAGTCGCAGGACGAGCTACAAAGATCTGCCCACCTAGAACCTCCCGAAGCCCACAACCCAAACTTGCTAGGGCATACACAACAATACAGTAGCTCAGAAGACAGAGTCTCTACAAATAATCGTTAAGATCATGTAAGAAGCACATGAACCTTTCCTAAGTAAGGGCCCAGTTCAGTACCCCCAGACATTGGGTGCCGTGCTAGAAGGGGGTGGAAATCCATGATTGGTAGTATTGTTTTTGTGGATGTAGATGCTACTACAATTGGGTTGAACATGTCCGAGGTTCAGGGTTGAGACTTTGTGGTTGTAGGTGGCGCATAGGATTTAAGTATGGGTTATATAGGGGTTATAGGGTTACATTAGGGGATACATTGGTGTGAAAAAGGGATAATGGAAAAGAAAACGGAAACTACTATAATATAATAGGGTTTAAGTAGGAAAGAACGGCTATCAATGCATCTTGGGCCCTCTTCAAGACAATTGTAAGATACTTCTGGCACAGCCTAATATCCGGCGGAACGGTATGCCTAAACTTTAAACCCTACACATCCCTAAACCCTAGGGGTGTAGGGATGTCTCAATGTCCTGTGCGACAAGTAGGAAGATCTCAGCATCACGCCACAACCGATGCTGTATCAGCACGTTGAACATGTTTTGTACTGGGGTACATGTCGTGTCTCATGAAAAGTCATTTCTGATCACTGACGCTGAGCCGTCAACCGACCAAGCAACATCGAGCAGAACGCCTGGTTTCGTATCTGTATAAATATATATATATATAAGTATATACATATGCATTATATAGGCGTATATAGGTTATACAGATCTGTATTGGCCTAAAGTGAAGAATCAAGTGCAACAAGTGAGAAGTGGGATGGACACCGGGGTGACATGAACACTGGTGCTATCTGAAATTGTGTTTACAAGAGACTATACGCTACGACCTGGTCTTTTAACTTGAGGTCCCCCACCTAGGTTTGAGATAACAACGACCTGCCAAACTGGCAGTTAGATTAATTCGGGTCCTACTATACTACGTGCGTTCTACTATGCTACATGCGTTTGATTTGCAGACAATGGGTGGGGGGATCACCATCGTTTAGGGCTCAGGTGCTGACTTCAGGGATCTTTAGGGTACCGATACCGTCTAAACCCAAATTACTCCTCGTTCCATAACGCTAACTCCCCCTCCCCACCTAAAATCAAAATTTCGAATTGTGGAATCTTTAGGTTTAATATATTAGGAAACTTATCTTACCCTAGAAGCCCAGGTACCCATATAGTAGGTCCTTGGGTTGTAGATAGTACAGATTTATATAGGGACTTAAGGACAGGAACCCAATATATAGGTAACTGGGCTTCTAGGGTTAGGCGGAGTGGAGAGGTCTTAATATCAGGGAACGGGTTAGAATCCATTCAGAAACTGCATGCTACGTCAGCCTGAAACCTACATGGTTTTGGAGGTTAAGATTTAGGGGACCTACTGACAAAGATAGACCCTAAACCCTGTACCCTAAACCCCTGGAACCTAAGGGAACAACTTGCATCTGTCTCATAAAACCCTGCAACAAGGAGGTCCATGGTTTCCTTCTGGTCCCTGTATATCCCTGGCCGAATAGGTCCCTCTTTTGGGTTTAGGGTCTCCAGATGCCGCTGCTAGCATGCTGCTTGTGCAGGGACCTTTTGGGGCTTGGAAACACCATGGACCAGACATTTCATGCACAAGAGGCCCTAAACCCTAAACCCCAGCATTTGATGCTCTCTTCATCGGCTCGGGGTAAACCTACCAACTGCATGATCCTGCTTTCGTTGCCACAGCCACATCTAAACGGGACACCAGACTGGGTCAGTCGTTGCCACTAACCTGGGTTGCTGTTAAGGAACTTACGCCAAGTTACCATAATGGGTATATATATATATGTAAAGTGATTAAAAACCGTCACATGCCTATGATTCGTCTATCTTAATATAGGGTTTATGGGGTCTAGGGTATGTTCGAGTTGGGCAGGGGATTGGTCAAAGGTCTCTCCAGTCGACGCCAAACTAACAGGAGGACTATGGATGCCACACATCACCACGCAATCATGATTTCTGTTAAAACCTCGTTAGAGTCATATGAAAGAATTTAGGGGCTACAGGCTCATAACTACGGCTAAAAGCACATGCCAAGAGCTGCATGAGCGTTTAAAAACAGCGTGGAAAGCGTCCATGCTCGAGGTCTAACTTCACCTTGTGGCATAATTAGAGAACCTGAAAGGGGCCCTGTTTCAATCACCAGTACCTTATGAAAGAATGCCGGGCCCGGAGCAATGAAAGCGGAAGGATCATCTTGCTGGTTCCATTGGGACTTCTCAAACATCTCTGTGCCAACATAAGTATATGTCTATATATACTTTAGGTCGGTATACGTATCCCAAGGTCCCCATGGGTACCTTACCTAAACCCTGAACCCTAAACCCGGATTGTAGGAGAAACTCTTTTCCATAATTGTCATTGTTGGACCAGGAAGTTTGATCAGTTTGATCAACTGCCACATGTGGTTTACCAGAAATGTTTGGGTCCCATAGTATACCCTGTTCATATATAATACAATCCCACACGTAGGGACCCAAAACGGGAGCAACAAGTAAATCAAAGGGCTTGTATCGCAGCAAGCTTTAGGGAACCAGGGCTCAGGCCTGTGGGTTAAGGGCCCTACGATCTGGGGCTGAGGGTGCCTACGCCCTAAACCCTTCTGAGGGAAAGTTAGGAGTGTAGGGCTCAAGCTTACTACGGGGCATTTATGGAACCATGTTCCTAAATTTGGTACTGTGCGTGCAGGAATGCATCCGCGGGTGGGATGGACAAGACTTGGCTAATAATACCGTATTATCCCATTTAATGGTTCCCTACTGGCCACCAGCGAGTCTTGAACAATTTGGGGGTTTGGGGGCTTGAAACTAAAATCCACGGTGAGGCCATATAAATTGAAAGGGCAAGTTACCAGTGAAGGCTCTTTGGGGATCTTTGACATGCATTTTCTTCCTGCACAACCTAAGACTGAATCAATCAGGAACCAGAAAGTGCAAATGCATCTTGGCATCCTGCGCCTCGCAGTATGTGGAATGAAGGGGAGCTACAACGCGTAAGCCACGGGATCAGTGTGTCCTCCCATGCCCGCCTGTTCTCCACACCCCATCCGAACAAGCTGCGCAACACTGGGGAAGCACGTGGAAGCCGTGTAGGGATCTGGATATTTCTGGAAGTTAATCGCTGACCGAAAAATCTCCAGACCCCTTGACAAAGATGTCATTCACGGACGAATCGACTGAGCCGTGACTGGACGTGTGGACTATTGTCAGGCTTCTCAATGTTAAATGCGCAGCCTGCACTTGCCGCACCTACATTTATCGAGCAGCAGATTAGTTAAGGCTTTCGGGGTCACTGTACTCCGACTCTGCTTTGTACTGACTCTTTGCGAGCTTGTCAAGGGTCACAATGGTTGTGAAAGGCGCGACTACCGTGCTACACCTATCTTTCGATATCAGTTGCCGATATCAGTTGAATTCATACGAGTCGGGGCAAGGACGCTGTGTGCCACTATGGGCAAAGTTCGCGGCTGTGGCGGCTGCTGGCAGTGGCAGTGGCAGTGGCAGTGGCAGTGGCAGTAGCAGTAGCAGAAACAGTAGAGGCAGCAGCAGCAGCACCGGCCGTAATGGGTGGGTTTGCCGCGCGTCTTGCGCAGTGCTGATTGTGAATCCGATTCTCTTTACTCGGCATGTTGAGAAGGGGCTTTCGTAGCCAAAATCCCCAATCATCGTGGATACGGTTTCTTGGTGGATTTGGACCACGTTTCCTGTCAGAGAATGCTCTCTCTTGCCCTGCCTGTCTGCCTGCGACTCAATTGATTCCTTGACCTCGCCTATTGGGCCGGGGTGTTGAAGAAAAGGAACTTCAATTTGTCTGCTGTGTGATAACTGATGTCTGCATTGGCAATGAGCACCAGCACTCTTAGCGCAGTAGACCACACATCCCTACAGCTCGTCCTACACAACTCGGAAATGATCCGCAAGGGGCGGTACCTTCAGGCCTGTTTCAAAAACCGCCGTCTTGTGGAAAGTGCAACGCCCTGCAAATTCCAGTAGCTACAACAAGCAAGACCTGCACATGTTGTGCTGCTTTCCATACGGTCACTCTGAACGATTCATTTCGAGTAGAGAGGTTGCCAGAGAACTACCAATCTGTCTGGATCCGGTGGAAGCTAAGGTTCCTAGGGAGTAGACATTTACAAAGACACAAGCACACCTACCTACGCCATCCTGCTAACATTGCCTGCTATACATGCTTCAGCGCTGTACATGCGCCGTGAGGTCACGCCGTGGCGGTTATATGGAAGTTGATACTTATTTGCATGTGTAAAGTCCCGATAAACCATGCGGCTCTCGCACACACAGTTCCCGTAGGTCTCTACTACATGGCTTCCCCTACGTAATCGCAGTCGCTTTCTCTACTATACACCGGAAAGTTCCAGGGGGAGCGCTTTCTGAATTCGCCAAACCACAAGCCTTGAACCCACATCTCAAACTTTGGGTTACGAAGGTGACACAGGGGTATATTACTATACCCCAATACCGGAGCACCAACACGATAAATGGAAAAGAAACTTGACAATGATCTGGAAACTTGGATTGTATGGGGGCTCATAGAGTGGATATTGAAAACTCCGCATGACCCTAACTATCTTATGACTTGGTAGTCATGTTGGGATCTATGAAACTATGGCATAGTAAGGTCATGCAGGATTCTTAGTATCAACCGTACAGCCTCTACATACCGAAGGCAACCATCACAAGAAGCTGTAGCGCATCCGTATGCAATTTAAACATGTTTCTGTAGAACACGGGCATGTAAGGCATGTAAGGATAGTAAGAACGTAATGTCGGTAATTTCTCCAGGCTTTGCGTTAAACACCCTGTTGAACCAGGAGGTAATCCCAGGTTCCATGTCATGTTCCTTTTCCTTTTGATTCTCCGTACCCCTAGAGATTTCCCAGAACCTTCCAATAGAAGCATATATAATCCCTATTCCGGCTTCTACACTATGTCACCACAAGATTGGCAAGCAACGGCCTGGCCCTATCCTCACGAGATCGAGAACGAGTTTCTCATGTTCACCCTCTGGGCGAGAATGGGCTTCGGGTACCACAAGCCTCAAACCCCATCTGAATAGTGGTTTCAAATGGTTGAACCTAGCAAGATTGTATTCTTATAAAAGAAGGAAAAATACTATTTTCGATCTGAGAGTTCATGGTGTTCCCATGAAAAACACTGCTTATGGGTAATAAGCTTCTTCCAAGAACATTCTGTGTCTGACAGAAACTTTACTCAGGAGCCCATAGAAATTTAATTTCTGCAGCAGCATCCCGCGAGAAACTGGGGCATAGCAGCCAACAGCTGACATACTACAACCTTGAAGTGTCGAAACCTCACGTTGGCCTGCTTCAGCACAATCATTCTTTTTAAGACAAAGGCACGGGTTCAGTACAGGTACTGCAGGGGCCTAAAAGACTGGCACTAGCCTGCCGCCAGTGCTTCCCCAAAGCGTTCAGTCTAAACCCCGTGCATGGGCATGGGAGGTATCCCTCAATGAAACAGGAGTGCTAGGCAGCTATCATAGCGCCACCATTAGAACGGTTTGCTGGCTGTCAGGATAGTGCAGGGCTTCTTTTCTCAAAAGCATATTCACCAAACCGGATCAATCTAGTTGTAAAGGGCTTAAGTAGCCGCAGGCGACGTGATTACCATAGGGATCCTGCGGGGATCCGGTGTATATTTAACCTGTAAGCAGAGCCTGAGATATGAAATCGTGATCAGTTGAGATTGAGCAGGTCTACGGAGAATTTGCGGATAAACCCTGCAAAACTAAATCCCCCAGCGCTGATTTTTAGAGTGTTGGATTGTCATTCCCACCCAGGGGCCAACACGAAGGAATCAAAAAGAGATGGCTGAGACGGATGGGCACTTGTCAAAACTCTGGCAGTTACTGACCTAGATAGGCATGTCGAACAGAACGAGTGCTACCTTCAATGGAAAAATAAGGAGACGGTAGGGGATTGCCCTGTAATAACTTTGTTGTTTACCTCACTAGTAGTAGTCCCTGTCACGGCTTGAGAGCCTCAAACTTATGTGGGTGGTACTTTGAAAGTCCCCAAACCCCACATGAACAGGTCTCCTTGCAAAATCACAGGGGAAGTTAAAACTATCCCAAGTTGCAACCCAGCTATAATGCTTGGAGCGTCAGGTATTTCTCAAAACCATTTGGTTCTCTGGTCGCATTTACAAGCCGTTCCCACATTCTTCTCAGGCCATGGTTGCTGTCAAAAGCACCTTCATTCCTGGCCCTCTGCTTCACAATGAAGAAGTAGGTAGATGTTGCATGCATTGCATAGTGCCCGTTGGCATGTTTGATGAGATGAGAGGGTGCGTCTATGCCTTAGGTGTCAAGCACTATTCAAGTATAAGATGCAGCTTTCCGTCCAGGATGGGCCCTTTGATCTGTGTTGGTTCTCACATTACCCTCGAAGTGTAAAACTCAAAGCGCGTCCTTGTCTGTTTGGCACACGCATAAGCCCTAAACTGCGTAAAAAAATGAAGACTATCCGCTGGACACGTAACATATATGAGAGGAAGCGCAGTGCCGACGCAACCTGGAAAAGTTAGTTAATAAAGTTTGGGTACTGCCCCTACCCAGTGGCGGTTTATAATACCAAGGGCTATACAGGCTTATAATTTAAGAATGATCCAACTGTCCCTGAGTGGGGAGGGATTTAGGGTTTAGGGCGCCACTGTGATCTATTCCAGCAAGCCTCAACTCTCCAAAACTCCATCTGGGACGTCACCCTGGTACCTTCCCTAAGGATCCATGTAGAGATATAGTCTAAACTCCTTAAAGGGGGGTTATATAGGGGATACTATAGGGGACTACTATAGGGGTTATTAAGGGGGATACTAGGAGTTTAGACTATAGCTCATGTAGAGATATAATATAGGTCCAGGGCCCAAGGTGGATCCCATGTAACTTAACTTTAGGGTCCAAGTATATACTATGTACCCACATGGGCTTGAAACTTTCAACGCAGGAAACGTTTTGAAATCCGGCAAGGCCGGAAAGCAAGTACCAGCATATCCCTTGCTCAAGCTGCCCCGAGCCATCGGTAAACATTCTGTCGCTGCATAAGCGCCCATTCGTCTCTTTAAAGCCCTTATAGATCTGGGCCCTTGAAGAAGAGTTTCGGAACACATGCTCGACACGGCTGCACATGATCATGCTAGCCACAACCTGGGAGCAAACATGAAGCGTGTGCAGGATTTCTACTCATCAAATCTTGGCTATCTTCATTGGCCAAGATTCCCTTTTCCACAGGAAACCCCCAGGTGGGTTGTTATACCAGCCTTGTATGAGCCGTATTTTGGGGGAGAGCTACACACCTGGTAGCTAACCGCCCAAACAGTCATTTAACCCCTCTCCTCTTCATCAGCCCTAGGTCATCATGAAGTATGGCACACCGAGATAAATGGGCATACCGATATAGACCCGAAGAAATAACATGTCGGGAGATCCTTGCTAGTGGTGATTTTGAGAAACTCCCATGATTGCCCTGAATATGCAGCCCAGCTTAGACCTCTAAACCCCAAACCCTAAACCTGAAAGATCTCGACTATTTACAGGAGTTCAGAACGTCAGAGATTCTAGGGTGCCAGCTTGCCACCATACAAGCCTTTTTCGAAATTGTGATAACACAAGCCTCATGCTCTAAACCAACATGAATTGTTCGCCAAGACTGGATCACACATACGTCAGAGGGGAAGGCAATCCACCCTGGATAGGTTTGTACCTCAACAAAGCTTACTGGTTGCTGCTAGTATAGGGAATATGGGAATATAGAATGCATGGGCTATGTAGGGATTGTATTCCCACATTTCCTACTAAGAACCAATAAAGACAACATTGCAGAGCGATACGTTCTTAGTATGGAGCCCCTAGCACCGTCCTGCTGATGATCTACCCGCACTCTCAAAGCACCCAAGCTGCAGAATTCAGTAACTTGTCATGATGGTGCTCGAACTGCCCCGGCAACCACAAAATGCCAAAAGAGCTGCAGTCTAAACTCCTAGCATTCCCCTTAATAACCCCTATAGGAGTCCCCTGAATAATCCCCTATATAGCCCCCTTTAAAGGAGTTTAGACTATGGTTCAAATGGAGGTTTCTGAGAATAGTGGTGCTGTTAGGGTAATAGAAAAAGTAAGAATAATAATAGTAATATTGTATAGAAAATGGAAACTACTATATAGGATTTAGGGGAACAACAGGATGATGAGTTAATGATGAGGGTCCCTTGTGGGATCTTGTGGGGTTCACATGGGGTCTACTTTGAAAACTATACAACAGTCGAACAAGCGTCGAGCACGCATTCAAACCGGGAAAGCTTAGCTCTCGGATCGAAACTCTGCATCAACACAAGCCACAGTCTGGATTTGGCAGGAACCCTGTCCGGCACCACACGATGCAAATCATGGGCATGCCCCAGAAATGCCCACCCTAAACCCTAAACCCTAAACCCTCAATTAAGCTCGGACCAGGGCTCCGGTCCAACTGGAATGATCTGATAGTCACGGAGCAAGTCGACCAACATGAGGTCTGGGACTAAAAGCACACATCCCGCACTGGAAATCTCTCATCCATAATCTGTGCTCTCAGTGGACTGGTTACGTAGACATTCAACTCTCTGGTCCCAGAATGGAATCACAGGAAACACCATGATTTAGGGGAAAGGTGCTCCATCCCAAACATCAGTGAGCGAGACCTACATCGCGACCATCTGAAAGCATACCTAAGAAGGCAGTCCGGGCGAGTCGACATCATTTTCCCAACCTTGTCTGGAATTAGAGTTCAGGATTTTGGGAAACGTGGCGCGTTGGAGTGTCCGAATTCGTATCTTCCCTCCTGGGCACAATGGCACAAGTCTTTTCTTTAAGCCCTGCAAGCCCGTTCAATGCCGCAGAAACGTGTTAAGGCAAGCACCCCCCCCCACCCACCACCGGCCACAAAAGATTATGTCAATTGTGGCAGGGTCCCTGGATAGTCCTGTTATACCACTACTACTTCGTGGGCGGAGACAAGTGGAAGGATCCCATCTCGCAAAGGGGCTATAGTCCTCTTAAGTAGATAGAATATGGGGTATATGGGGATCTTATTACAATATACCCGAAGCCACATTCTATCTTCTGAAGGGGGACTATATCGTTTTGTTTGTTTTTAGGGTTTAGGGCTTGCAAATTAGGAGTGGCTTTTCAAACATAGGGGCAGTTCAGCCACAGGGATATGTGGGATCACATGAGGGTTTTGGGAGTCGCCACATAAGTAATCAACCTTCGAATCGACTGCGTGCATGCGCTACAGGTCCCTCGTCCTGCTTCCCGGGCACCCTAAACCCTAAAACCCTAAACCCTAAACCCTAAAACCCTAAACCCTAAAACCCTAAACCCTAAAACCCTAAAACCCTAAAACCCTAAAACCCTAAACCCTCTTTCCAAAACTACCAGGATTCTTCCGACCGCTGTCCTCTAGAATGGCACCTGAAAGAGCCCCAGTCAAAAATTGTTAAAGGGCGTTATATAAGGGACATTAAGGGACTACTCTGGGGGTTATTAAGGGCAATACTCGGAGTTTTCACTATAGCTTATGTGAATTCCATGTCTGCCGGAGCGAGAATACTTGGAGGTTCACTAAGTAGGTAAATGAGGGGGCTTGCTGGGGATATCATACGGCTTACTGGGGTTATGGGCATGTTCACTAAGTCCCCCTGAGCCTCCAAGTCCAACCTAAATCCTATAAACCCCTACATAACCCCAATTGCCGGGTAATCTTCCATTTCCTGTAATTCTTTATTATTGAAGTAATATCCACCCTAAACCCTAAACCCAAAACTCAATTGCCGACTAGACGTGAGAGGCAAGGTTCAAGCCTTGAACCCGCCCAATGGTAAAAATACGCGTATAGTCCCCCATCAGTAGATAGAATATGGGGCATATGGGGATTTGTTATAATATACACAAAGCCATATTCTATCTACTTAAGGGGCACTATCGGCGGATAGAGGAAATCCTGGACCCAATTCATACGGTAATTTCTAGGGTATGAGGTATATAACGTGGTGCAAGAGTTCCAACATCCCCCATCTACAGTAGGGCTGAGGCTTTAGGGAACAAAACGCTGGTTCGTGTCTAAACGACGAGCTCGGGGGGCGGCGGCGCGAGATCTCAAAACTGGCGAACACATCAGAAAACTTGTGTACCATCGGGAAACAACTCGACTACCCGGCGCAGTGCTCTCAAACCGAGCACCAAGCTCTGCTTGCTGATCTTCGGTGTGAAGCTCATGGAAAAGAAGGTATCTCTCAGGTCTTAGGTTAGGCCTCCACTAAATGAATGTGACCAAGAGGGAGTTGAATTCAGAAAGCAATCAGTGGGCAGCGGCCTAGCCCAAGGCATCTGCTTCTTGACCTTCATTGTGAAGTTCAAGGTTCAAAAAAAGGATATGATAAAAGGCAGGCGGAGCTCTGTACATGTAGAACAGAGCGCCATGCCGCTACACGGGTCCTTGCCAAAAACAATGCTGGCAGAAACCACTCGCTTCCAACCCCAGGAGCATGTGCCGCGGTGCCAGTGGCACCAGCTCAAACCTTTCTCTACGCCTGGCATCCGAAGCTCGCCTGTTTAGTCTGCCTAATTGAGCGGACGACCTGTGCGAGTAAGGCGAAAAACTGCCGTTCTTTGTAGAAGGTGTTGAGAGGATTGCGCGGGACGTCGCTCACGATTTTTTGAAGCAGCAGGGGCAAATGCCTCCACTCACTCCCTTTTCAAACAGTGACATCCTCCGACTAACGTTTATGACTACGTACCATGTCATACCTCGAAGCCCACGGCTACTGTCAGGAATATTGCAGCCAACAGTCACCTGTTTTGGGACGCGTCAGCTTGCCAACTTTGTCGTCAAGGACTGTCACACTGGGAATTTCTCGTGCGAGGACATTCAGGACATTCATAGGCAGACTTGAAGCCTGCGCGCCGAGCCATGCGAATGTGAAAAACTCTAATTGAAGACCTATAGTCCTCGTATACCTGCAATGTACTACCCCCATAAAAGCCCTATTCTAACCACTTAGGCGTGTACATCACCTACGCCTTTATGGGTGGGTTTTTGATTTCCCTGGTCCACTTCCTGTTTCTGGGCCCTTGACCAAAGAATGCAAGAGCCATATCTAGAAAAATGTAGGGTCCCTTCAAGGAGTTATCCACTTTCTAAAGGATTTTCAGGTGGAGTTACAGTGTGGCTATCCTTACATGAGGCTTCTACGGGGACACCCGGAGACATATACGGGCCATGGAGAAAACTCCCCACCTGGAAATTCCTCAGATACATGAGCCAATGTCTAAACTCCTAGTATTCCCCTAAATAAACCCTATAGTAGTCCTCTATATAATCCCCTATATAACCCCCTTTAAGGAGTTTGGACAGTAGTTCATATGGGAAGTTCACTAAATAGGGCCGTACAGGGGCTGCCGGGGATGCGAATATATCTCTTTTAAAAGCACGTGCATTCATAAAAGCACGCGCGCAAAAGAGAGACAGAGGAGAGAGAGAGGTAGGGGGAGGGATGCTATGGCTGCGGGGCATCGCATGTAGGGGTAGGGGGTGGGGGGACGGAAGTCAGGGGTTTGAAATTGGTGTGGGGGCCGGAAGGGTTTGGCGGATTTGGGGGATCTGGGCGGTGGTTGCGGGGGCGGGGGAATCTGCTCTCACAAACTCTATTTGGGCCGGGAGACAGGAGCAAGAGAGAGAGAGAGAGAGAGATGTAGATGCGGGTTGCGCGGAGGTCATGGAGCCCGTGCACTCACCACAGCTTTCTGAAGAAGCTGCTCGGAAGACTCAAATTAGAAGGTCGCAACAAGATCTGAGATACCAATACCGAAACCGTTGGGCCTAAGAATGAACCCCGCTCCAAAGCTTAATCTAGTCCCTTAGCCTACTGGTCTACGGCCTCTGAGGACAACATCCCTGCGTGTTGACGGCAGAGCAGGCTGCCCAGAAGTTTCCCCGCTGCCTCACTATGCCACGAATTGCGAGCTACCGGGCTGCTGTTAAAGAACTCAAATGGATTACAAGGGGCTTGCTTACATAGGGATACACAGGATGTACGGCTACAATAATGAAGAATTAGCCAGAGCACGGAAGATGAAATCTAAACCAGGCTAGGTATATAGGATATAACGGAACTGAGCCAAATTTACCACAACAAGCAAAGCATACCGCTTGCTATATAGATGCAGACGTATGTATGTTTTTGTCTATATAAATATATGTAGGTGCATCCAGATCACACTGACTTGATTTAAGTTCCTTAACAGCAACCCAGAAAAGAGATTGCGCTGCGCTCCGTGAAGCTTCTTGTTGGTGGCGGGCATCGATTTCTAGCCACGCTGTAATACCAAGCGGGTATGAGTCCCCCTTAAGCAGATGGAATATGGGGTATGTGGGGAACTTATTACAATATACCCAAAGCCATATTCTATCTACTTAAGGGGGAACATAGAAGGTTCTTCCGATTGAGGGCAAGCCCAGCGCAACTCGCTATGTGCACATGGCACCTACGCTTGCAGTTTTGCAGGGTTACCCTGCCTATGCCCTTGGGCTACAGAGCCCCATATCTTAATCGAGGATCCACGCCTCAACACGGGCGGGAATCACGGGACCTCTGGCTGTGCGCCAAACAAAGGCCCCCCGAACTACCCCCCAGTTGAAATAACAAGATTAGCTTCCTTAAACCCAGAAATGAATCATCGTCAGGCACACCATATCTTGTCCGGTCAGCTGTACCTGTCAAAGTCCTTGTCCATGGCCACCATCGCCTTGAGATTCAAAACAGTCACGGCTTTGAATGTTGTGCACGTGCAAAAGCCCTTGCAAGTCAACCCGGACCTCTGTAGAAGTTTGCGGAAAAACAAATTTGGTTGCGCTGCAATGTAGGGATATCATAAAACAATATCCACAAAACAGCAGCAATTGGGAGAAATCCAAACGCGCAGCCAGCCGATGGGATAGGGTTGAAGGCTAGGGTTTAGGCCAAGGTCTCCCCCCAGTTCCTGAGCGTCCAATAACCCTAAACCCTAAACCCCAATGCACTCTGAACTGGATGCAAGCACTTGCAGATCCTTGCTGACTGAAGACAAAACCACGATCCAGGCTGCTCATGTTGGAGTTACATGGAGATGATGGAAAAGAAAATGGAAACTACTATATAGTTTATTTGGGTTATGTAGGGGTTGTATAGGGAAAATTCAGAATAAAATGGAAACTACTATTTGGGAACAAAACCACGTTCCAGGCTCAAGTCAGCAACTCGAAGCCACTAACCTTCTTGAGGAAAATTCTTCTGCTAGGCATTCGGAAAAATCATGGAAAAGCCACATCGGGAGCTGCTGGGTATATAGTCCCCCTTAAGTAGATAGAATATGGGGTACATACCCAAAGCCATATTCTGTTTACTTAAGGGGGGCTAAACCCTAAACCCTAAACCCCCAATGTGAGGGGCTCATGACAAGCGCTGCAGCACTGACAGGACTTCCTGGGAAACTCACAAGCAGAAGCTACTATTTAAGGTTTAAACTCTCCCCAGACCCCCGAAAGGATCTAAGTATTTAGCCCCCCCAGAACCATATGGGAATTTCTTATATAAGGATTTTGTGGGGATATAGTGGGTCCAATTAGGGGATTTATTTTTTTGGCAGGTCCGTCAATACATCTCAACACCATGCTGCAATCTTTTGGCTTTGAAGCGTGTTTTTCTTCAACCACACATCTCAGACTGCTAAAATATTGCAGCAAATTGTCTAACGTGCTATGCACAGCATAAGGCGAAGATTAAGGATCTGCTCCAAACAAATCCTTTATCCTAACGCATCCTAATACCTTCCCATGAAGCCCTCTACTTAACCTGAATTTGCTCGCATTAGCTCGCAATTACCTTCTTTGCATGTAGACCATTTCTGCCGCAAGACTCGAAACCCGAAGCTCCACAGTCTCAGACCCGAGAAGGAACTCATTAAAGTTCATAGCCCTACGAAGCCCTGCGCTTAAGTGAATGAGGCAAGCCCCTGAAGTCTCAACATTCAACTTGCAAACCCTGCCACCGTCAGTTCTAAGCCGATTCGAAGCTCAACGCTACAGACCCCTGATCTCAACGCCCTAATGATAATCCCAAGCAATGAACTCCTCGTCACGACCCAGAACATACATGCACACACCACCGCCTTACACTCGCAAGTATGCGATTCGATTATGGCTATACTCATGGTGAGCACCCCATAGCCCCATAGCGTTGGGATGCTTTGACAGCAGACGCAATAAATTCACTTGAGGCAAAAGAAGTATTTGCAAACTGCTACTGTCAAGATCTTCGCCCATTCCCACCCTTGACCCGGAAAGACAATACATAAACACGGGCAGACAAGTCTCGGCCAATTGCGGCGTAACCTGTTGAAGCTGCGATGTCAACCTCACTGAGATGTGAACCGTAAGGTCCAAGTCTAGGGTCCCTGAACAAAAGTTCACGCTTATCTCAGCATGGTAGGGGCTCAAATGAGGGGTAACTTCAAAAGGAGATACACGGGATATATGCGGTTTAGGGTTTAGGGGTTTCCATAATTTGAATTTTGGGGGTGGTCTATCGCGGGGTCCCCCCATTTCGGGAAACTAGCGAAACGCAGAGCTGCAGTTTACGCAGCTCCTGACTGAAACTACAGAAGGGCTGTTCAAGTCTGAAGGAAGTAAGCTTCTACGTCAAGCCCTGAACCCTAACTCCGTAACCCCAACCACTATCTGCGATCTCTTTTTGCATAAGCCATATGAATGCTAAACCCGTAACCCCAACCGCTACGTGCAATCCCTTCTTGCACACCTCCTAACGCCTTAGCCCAGAACCGTAGTCCCAAAATCTGTAGTCTCCTAGACCTATAATGAGGTGCTGTTGAGTGATTCCTTGAAGCTATCCGACGATAAACATGAACACTAATTCCTCAAGGGACTCCAGGCACCCTCGACGCCCTAAGCCCTAAACCCTAAACCAACTTGAGCAGTCAGGCCAGAGGGCGTACCCAAAGTAGGCTGCGGCTCAAACTTCAAGGTCTTGCATAACCTGAGGGGTTAGGGTTTAGGGTTTAGGGTGTTAGGGGATGCATATAAGCTTCACATGAGCCATTGTCTAAATTCCTAGTCTTCCCCTTAAGATCTCCTATTATACTCCCCCATTCTAACCCCCCATATCTCACTCTTTTTCAGGAGTTTCGACTCTAGCTCAGATCGGGCTATATAGGGATTGTATGAGGGAATGGAAAAATGGAAGCTACTATGTAGGGTTCGGGGTTTAGGGTTTGGTTTAGGGATATCCTTCCAATAATGGAAAATCAGAAGGAAAAGAACATGGACCATTACATGGGATCTGGCTTATACTTGGGGTTATAATAGGGGATGCTTACTTGAAGGCTCGGGGGACTTCGCAAGAAGGTCATGGAAAGGACTATACGCACGCCAACCACAATTAGGGGACTTACAACCCCATGTCTAACCCACTTAATACTGTGGATACTACGAATCCCAGAGGATTTGGGGAATTTGGGTACAATAGTATACCAAGGTCATGCAGGATGTTTAGTATCAACAATATGTCCCCTGAACCTTCCCAAGCAGAGTTTGGAGTTTAAGTTTTTGCCACTTGCATGGAAAGAGCCCAAGATTCAAGGTTTAAGGCTTAGGATTTGGAGTTAAGGGATCTTTGAGGCTTTTTTAGAACGGGAGTACCCTTCAGGACCCTAGGAATTACGAGATTACAAATGGGCTATGGCTATAGGGTGATGTTGAGAAAAACGCACATGAAGAACAGTTCCTAAGTGGGCCTAAACCCTATGAATCCTCACCTTGGAACCGCCGACTCTATACACCCTGAATGGCAGATACGGACTCCAGGTAGGGATACGAGAAGCTTTAAAAATGAATGTCGGATTCCCCGCGCAGGAAACACCGAAATGTGAGAATGTAGGCGATGTAAGGTTTAGGGTTTAGGGTGAGTTTCTCAAAGTGGGCGCGCCCTAGGGACACCGGAAGGAGCTAAAAGGGGATTATCGGTGTTCGCAATAGGTATTTTTTTCACAAGTACCCATGTAAGATTAGCAGACCTAGATGGATTAAACTCGGTCCCTCTTAGCCTGGGAAGAAAGAGCTATCCCGCTTTCATGGTTATCCCTTAGCTCGCAGAAAGCGAGAAGAACCCCGGCGCTCCCCATAACCCACATGAGCCATTGTCTGAACTCCGAGCATCCCCCTTAATAACCCCTACAGCATACTACTCCCCTATATAACTTCCCTTGAAGGAGTCTAGACTGTAACCCACATTGACATGTAGAGCTTTGTATCAAGCCCAGGGACGACTTTCGCCAACGGGCGGAGACCAATTGCTTGATCGCTTTCAGCTCGATCTCCTAGGGTTTAGAGTTTAGGGTAGGTGTTCTTGAAAAGAGAAAGTTCCAGGCTTAGGACTTGGCAGTTGGAAGATATGGAGGCTTTTGGGAGCTAATGCAACGTTTCCTGGGGGGCCGAGGCACGGTTACCCAGGCCCTGAAGAGCCAAACACGCAAACGGTCACAAGTCAACGAGGCAAGGCCGCGCCAGCAGCGTCGTCAAAAGCAAGAGCTCAAGTATGGCGCACGTCTGCAAATCAGGTGGCGGCGCGTTAGCCCAAGTGTTAGCAGTTCCAATTACACTTCCCGCGCAGGTTTCGAGGTCTCAGCAGAGGTTCAGGCTTCAGGCCTCCTCCTCAAGCCTGCGCTGCATAAACAACCTAAATACGACTCCTGCCCAAACTGCGTAGAGGGCAGGTGTCTCTGGCCTTTTCCGGCTTCCGACCACACTCCTTACTCCATACTTCGTCCCATTTGAGCCCCTAGGCGCATCTGGCACTGACGCCAAGGATGAAATGAAGTCACGCTTTCCTGCCTAGGAGAGCCTAACCCTGAAAACCCTCAAGCTAGAACCTAGCACCCTAGGCTCTAAAACTGGTAAACCCACACCCCATACCAGCAATTCTCATAAAGAGGAGCACCAAAATAAGCTGTCTATTGTGATGAAAATCACGTGCGAGACAAGATCACCTTGGGACTTTTCTTTCTGAACCATCGGATCTGATCGTTCTCATGTAGTCCAGCATAAGTCAGGCAGCTGAATCACCGACGGAGAGCACGTTCCACCTGCTACAAGCCGCTTCACATAATCCCCTCCCCAAATAACAACCCCCGCACGCCCACAAACAATACTTGTTGAACACATACTATACTATTCCATACTATGCTCTACGCAACTATACTATGATGATTGGAATAGTGATTGTGAGGGGGATGGGGGGCGTGAACTATTGGATGCGGGACCACATAGGAGCCTGAATACTCAGTGTCCCGTCAAAGGTTTATAGAAGATTTTAGGATGGGGTCCGAAGTACTTAGGATCATGTCCCCCGTAGTCCCAGACCGCACATAAGTTGTTGATGCCCTACACCCTCAAGTACATTACCTCTCCTTAGCCTTTGCAGTCGTGTGCAACCGAGGCTGCCTGACCTCAAACTTACACTGACATGAGCTATAGTCTAAACTCCGTAAGGGGAGTTTAGATAGGGGACTACTATAGGGGCTATTAAGGGAATGCTAGGAGTTTAGACTCACTAGTACGCAGGGAATGCCAATGTGGCCGCCTCTCAAGGGACGGACGGTAGTCTCGGCAGGACCCTTTGAGGGTTTCCATGCTAATCCGTTCCCCTAAAAAAGAAGCCCTCCGCGGCCCGAATGCTAAATACTCCGTATGCATTACAAATATGACACGATGGGAACATGTAATATCAGTGGGAGGTAGTTGGGGGGTTCAATACTAGGGGAAGGGATGAGTTTGGGGCACAGTTGGAACCCCAATTACCTAGAGCTTAATAGCAATTACCTCTTAATCAGTAGGTATAGCCCTTAAAGCTGTAGTAGGTAATTGGGGTTGCAGATAGCCTGTAGGTTCAGGCTTATTTACGGATTACACTTTGGCCTATGGCTTAGGGCTTTGAGGGCCGCGGCTTAGGCAGTGCCATTAGCTTTTGGTTTGAAGGGGTTCAGTTCCGCTAACCCTCTAATATGAATAGTCCCCCTGATGTAGAATTGCCCTGTACTAGGGTGTTTATCATGATTAGGTGATTGGGGGGTCAGGGGTTGAGGGGTGGGCGGGGTTGCGGGAGGGGCTCAAGATTTTCCGTACTGCACAGAACTTCTGAAACCCTAAACCCAGACCCTACTGAACACCTGAGTCCCTTAAGGTTTGAACTTGAACATTAGGGCTCAGGGGTTGGGCTTTCCCGCCGCCTCAAGAGCGACAGCTATTATCGCCTTACTGGTTCTAGTAGAGAATAAGGAATGCATGAGAAAGGGATCATCTTCCCTTATTCCCTACTGGAATCCAATAAGTTACTGCTGCGGTTTACTGTGGTTTCTGCTTCTGCTGCCGTAAGTGCTCTGGCCTGTTTCTGGAGCTTGCCGATTGCTGCCAGGCTCCGCAAGGTCAATCCGCTCAAACTAGTAATATGTACTCCACATACTAAATTAGCATCCCACATAAGATGGGGCAGCGGCGTGTTTCATGTTAGGGAATAATATTGCATGTGTTAAAGGCAGGGGCAGAAGGAGATCGACATGATCATACATGCCCAAGAACGTCACCGCGGCAAGTTCACACACACTCAAAATGTAGAATCTTGGATGACCCAACACATCTAAACAACAATCCCATACTCGCATCATACCATCCAGTTCTGTATATAGACGTTATGTAACCCCAAACATTGCGTTTGGAGCTTGGGGATTGGGAGTTCCTAGTAGTTGCTTCCCCCCACCGCACAGAGTCAAGGGCACCCAAAGTTTCTGGCATGGTTTAGGGTTTAGGGTCTTTAGGTCTCTAGATGTCGAACCAAGGAAGGACAGGACCACCGAGGAACCAAGCAGAATTGCAGAAACCTTACGCCCGCTTACGGATTGCTTAATCTTACTTCGTATAAGCCTATAAGTATAGTTGTCCTTAGAAGGCCCGAAAGACCCCTAAATGGCTTAGTACCCATATCATGCTCATCTTGAGATTGCCCCTGAACTCCAAACTCTAGACGCCAAAGCCCTCATTCCCAGAAAGCTTAACGCTAAACCCGTACTTAGCCCCCAAACCCTTACCTCTGCCACAAGCAAGATGAGAACCCCGGACACATAGGCTCGCAAAAATGCCCAAGGCCAACTGAATCCCTCGCTTTAAGCAGTAGAGAGCCCTATAACCACCACACATAAACGCCATAAAGAAGAAAACACGTGCCTTGCCGAGCTCCACATGCCGTAGCCTTAGTGCCTACTACCCTAGGAGGAAAACAACATCCTCTCTTGGCAGCGATTCAATGTGATTTAAGGACCCAATACATACCCCAGAAAATTATCTCAATTATACCTAAACTCTAAGGCGGACATCATACGTTCTGAATTCATGGCCCCCAAATCCTGGTCCCCACCACAAATCATCACCTCCCGCTGTTAATCGTCCCTTTACCTCACAATAAATACGCATGATACCGTACCACTGCAATGGCACCCTTGAGGGGTGAGGTTTCAACTACTAGGGCAATTCCTGAACCCTGCATCCCAAACCCTAAATCCTACACCCAAATCCTAAGCCTGAATCCTACACCCTAAACATCCCTAAACACCTAAACCCTACATCCCAAACCCTAAATCCTACAGCCTAAGACCCTACAAAAGGATCTCTAACGTTCACTGAGCTGCTGGGGTAGAGGTTGGCCAGGCACCTCTTCATGGCCTCGACATTTAGGGTTTAGGGCTTAGGCCCCCCCTAGGGTTTAGGGTTGAAGGATTCCCTAGTTTGGAGTACGCCCCAGGAAAAAAGTATAGACTTTTTAGGTATAAGGTGTTATGATAAGAACCGAGGAACCCAAAAAGTATTAAAGTGTAGTACTCCAAGATTGGGGATTACTGGTGAAGGTTTAGGACTTAGGATCAAAACAAGGGGGCCCATAAGCAGACCAGGGATGTGTAGGAACCAATGCGGAGCCTACGGGAGGTCCTTGTTAAGCACGGGCTGACTTGTCGGGAGGTATATGACAAAACTCATACCACGCAATGCCAGTATCTCGTAACATGCGGTTTCTTCAAACAGTGCAACCCTGAAGGGACCCAAGCCTCCGAACAGCATCCGACTCCCCGATCCCTAATGGTCGGGTAACTAGGTTCTTGGGATTTCAGTATTTGTGATTGTTATACAGATTTTGGGTCAGTCTATGATTAAGTACTTGGACTCTTAGGGATTACAACCTCTCCTGAAGCAATTTTCCAAGATTGTCGAATGCGCAGAAGCAGAGGTCTCCAGCTCAATCAGCAGATACCATCTACGCTAACTGTGACAATCTCAAGGTGTAGCCGCAGATTCTAGGTGCCTCTCAGCACCTCTGACGAAAACACAGGGTATACAAAGAGTGCAAAGGGAGCATGGCTGATTATACCGGAAGTCTTTTGAAAAACTGAAGCCCCAATATATCCGCTATATAATCCCTACATAATGTAGTAGTTTCCATTTTCTTATTTTCCATTATCCCATTTGAAAAACTGAAACCCCAAACCCTAACCCACCAGAGCCTGTCATGTCTCAAAACCAAAAACATAGGGTTTAGGGTTTAGGGTTTAGGGCTATGATAACAATAGTCAATATACTAATACAATAATGACGGCAGGATTCCAAAGTCCACAACGGCCTTCTTGCAATTACTGAATGCAAGGGTCCAATATGGTGGATGATAGGAGCCGCTTCCATAAGAAACATTACTACTACTATTACTGTTCTTATCATTACGCAATACTATTATTATTACGACTGTTATTATGTCATTATGACTATTATATTGTCATTAGAATTACTACCATTATTGTTATTATTTTCTGCCCGTAGCATTGCCCGCGTAAGCGTTCTAGTAAAGTCGCCGGCATAGGCCACAGTTTCAGGTCGGGTTGTTCAAGGCGTTCTTATTTCCTGACTGAAGGGGTCTAGGATATGGCAAGGCTAGGACCAGCGCGTGCGCAGTAACAGTTGTTCAAGGAAACTCTACACAAGTTTTCGAAAACAAAAAAAGAGCAGCAGTTACTGCATCAAGGGGCTGTGAGCATGCGGAGCCACAATTCCTGAACCCAGGCCCTCAAGCTTAAACCGTCAAACCCTAAAGCCGAAACCCTAAACCTCAAAAGTTTACATGCTCAAGGTTTCTTGGCTTCAAGGTCCTGAATTGACAGAGCAAGATCCTCATCATCGTGACCGCCACAGTTAGTTGGAGAAGCTCCCAAACTCCCAATGGGGTTTAAAGTTTAAGATGTAGGGTGACCGGTTCCCGTACGGCTACCACATTCCACCAGTTACCTTCTGCGTAGCTGCGAGGTTGCCGAACAGGATTTAGAAGCCAATTACAGGTGCAGGGACCTTTGCCAGGAGCCATTCATGACCGCTTACTAACTTTATCAATGGCAACTTCACAGACTACGTAAGGGAATATATATCTGCCTGCATGACTTCTCGTCGGTAAACCCCACACACAGCCAAACCCTGGCATAAAAAATGCTGACAAATCCTGCAAACTAAATCCTAAGCCATGCACCATGCACCGACACACCCCGAACCGTGCAAGGCCCTACCGTAGCGCCGCCTCCTTCTTTGCAGCAACATCCTGGGATCGGTAACACCCCTAAGTTGCAGGTTCGTGGTGTTATTGCCTTACCCTAGGGATCCAAGTATACAAATAATACCTACGCTGGGCCCGAAAGTCTGTCAGTATTACCTACATAGGGTCTAGGGTTTGGGGCGTCCTGTTTTAAGGCAGGGGCCATGTAGGGTTCCATGTTGTCACCGCATGAGAGGCACAAAGCAATCAGAACCTAAACCCCGCATGCCCTGAACACCCACTCCTTTCCCTAACATCCAACCCTGACCCCCACACAAACTTGCAAACCCTGAAGCCCCACCCTCTACAACAGTTCTGCAACCCTGAAACCTTTAAAAGCCCGCATCCCGAACCTTTTGTTTTCTTCAGTCAACTTGTGCCCTCTACGAGGCGCAAGCGCTCCGGCCTTGATGATCTCCGCTACAAAGATCTAGTGTTCACGTGTCAGCCGCAAATCGGACAGGGTTTAGGGTTTAGGGTTTAGGGTTTGGTATATTGCTGGCCAACTGAATGCGCTCGTGGCATCAACAAGGCTCATTGCGAGGCGTCCCTTAGAGAGAGGTCCGTGTCATTGTCGTGCTCCAGCAGCAACTTAAGGGGCTAATATGTTGTATCCCTATACCCCTATTATTCTGCTCCCCCCGAAAACTCCCACGCATAACTCACATAAGTCCACAGCAGTCCCCGAGGATCCCCTCTGCATAAACAGCTTGGGGACATGGCCTTTCTGTTCATTGCTTGCGGATCTTTGCTGCCACCTGCGTAGCTTCTGGCAATACTGTCAAACTCTAAGCAGTACCTACCAGGACCCTCCTTGTACCCTTAAATAGGGGCATGGTCTGTAATTAATATGAGCATGTTTGGAAATAATTTCCGGGGCATATCCCCAAAAGGGTAGGGTGTCAGGGGTCTACACTAAGCCCAAACCCCATGAGCGCGACAACTATCTGTAGACCCTAACACCCCTGAACCTGAACCGCCACGCGTCGGTTTTTTGGCCGGAGTTGGAGCGCTTGGCAAAGTACACGTTGATGCCTTCGCGGCTTTGAGGCTTTTGATTTGGGGCTTAAACCACAACTTGGATTTTCTAGATTCCATAGTTGACTGGGGTTGCTGAATGCCAGAGAGATCCAGGGCCCTCTGCGCGCCGCAGTTCACCTCTTCTGGGCCCTGCGCACCTCTCTGCGGCAGCTCTCTACAGGCCTCGCTGTTTCAGAATTCTGGGGGCTGTGAGGGGCTCTGCGCACCGTGGCTCACACTTGTCTGGAGGGCTCTCCTCTCTAAGGGCTCCGTTGCAAACGCCTTGAGGCGAGAACCTTCTTCTTGGAGCTCTGAGCGTCCCTCTTCTGGCCTGGGGCTTGGATGAGATGTGCCCATCTGGCAGAACTTGAGAGATGTTGATGTGGAATCACCCACGCTGGTTTTGAGCGGAGAAAGGGATTTGGAAGGTCACGCTCTGCGAGCCAAGAGAAAGGGCTTGAGAGAGCCACGCGTTTTCGAGCCAAAGGGCAAGGGGGATAGCGTCAGTATACCCATGTTACAAACAGTCAAGTTTCATTCGAACCTGATTGTTTTCCTCATCAATGCCTCCCGCGGGGCCTTCCGGGATCATGATTGTACACCTAGAGGAGATCACGGGACCCAAACCTTCGTCCCCAAGCCGAGAAAGGAAGTTTGGAACTGCTACCCAAGCCACCATCCTTATACACCCACCCCCGGACATACACGCACGCGCATTACTGTACGCATCACGCATGACGTGCAGGGGCCCAGGTAACTTATGCAACACATATTCGCGCAAGCTTGCCCGAAACAAGTTTGGTGTGGGGTTACCTAAACCCTAAACCCTTTTGTTGTACATTCCCGCGCCAGGTCTTATGCTCTGTTCCCGATAGGTCTTTGCATTGAGGCGCTGTCAGCTTCTCCAACACAAGCGGCGCCTTCATTCAAGATCACCTTTGCCCATGCGCTCTTTCAAACTGAGGTGGAAACCCCAACAAAGGCCCTGCATAGACGACTGTACCTTGAAAAGTGCCTAAATCGGGTTTCCATGTTTATTTGGCGCAAGGAGCCCTGCATGGAAACTTGCTCGCAGCCCTTGTAGTGAGGGCGCTGCCGATTTTGGCACTTCGTCTGTAGCCCTTTGACATTAGGCGCCCTCTCCCAAGCCAATTCGGAACCTGAACAGGCATTTCTAGTAGACTACTGCCTTTTCATGGGGTGGCTGTATGAGTTATAGCCTGAACTCCTAGTAACCTCCTTAATAACCCCTGTAATGCTCCCTTATATAGTCCCCCATAGAACCCCTCTTTAAGGAGTCTAGACTATGGCTCATATGGGGTTCGGTTTGGGGACGGAAAGCTTTTTTTTTTAACCCAGAGACTCATCATTCCAAGGCTCGCACTTGTTGGATGCATGAAGAACTGTATGGTCTGCCCCCGAAGTGCATCCCACAAAAATGGGATCTTTAGTATAGGAAACCTTCTGACAAAGGCCCTATACTCTTATCAGAAATCCCCAATCCCCATAATCTTCCGAAGGAAGCGCTCATCCACCCAGTGCATTCCTGTGGTCACCACATGGTGTTGTGCATACCTTGTGGTTTCTGAACGAAAGGGGTCCCTTCAAAGGGGTCATAGGGGAATTACTGACGTCAAGGGGTTATAGGGTTCAACACATATGCGTCCCTTTTCAGGTGTTCCGGTGATAAGCATCATAACGTCGGGGGGTCTGCGTTGGGAGCCACCTACTGATGTAAACTACAGAACTTATCCCAGCTGGAGCTATCCGGAGAACGCCACCCTAAACCCTAAAACCCGAACCCCTGAACCTGACAGGGAACCCACCGCTTTGAGCACCATCCGGCCTATCTAATCCAGTCTGGTTGGTGGTCTTATGTGGCTTGTGCATCTGCACCCAAGATAGCCAAAGCTCATCCTATACATTCCCCTACTGAACAGACACCCGTTAAAAAACGAGACTGCCAGCCTACACAACTTCTGGGTTTTTCAGCACTGATAGCCGCTCGGCATGCCGCGCCAAAGTGACTCTCGCAGGGATTAGGAAGAAATCAACTCGTCAATGCTAAGCCCTGAACACCAAAGCCAGACACAGCCAGACCACACATATTCCCTATTCTGTGTACACACACATATATATATATATGGAGAGGGAGAGAGAGAGATCCTATATGGCTTATTTAAACTCTATATGTCATACATGCATGCATGCATGCATGCATGCATGCATGCATGCATACATACATACATACACACACATACATGCATGCACATATAATCCCTAAACCCTCAACCCACGAACCCTCAACCTAAACCCTAAATACGCTGACCCAGCCTAGCTCGTTGAAGAGCTCCTTGATGCACGCTCCTTCCTGAGAAGCTGTCGGGCCCCGGGTCTAGGATCAGGGCTTGAGGATTTAGGGGTTTTGGAAGTAAGGTTTAGGAATTGGGGTTCCGGGTTCAGAGATAGAGCCCTAAACTCTAAACCGCGCTTTGTGGAGATTCTGAATACATTTAAGCCAATTTCAATCCCAATGGGTGACACTCTGGGGCTTATAGTTCCTTTACCTATTCAGCACAGTTACACAGCAAATCCAATTACATTCTAGCCTACAGGTAAGAATGACCGATAGAATTTCAGATCTCCTGCCGCGATCCCACGTACGACGGCCTGAACCCTAAACCTGGAAAGTCCGAAAGCCCCGAACCCTAGAAAGCCCTAAACCCCAACCTGCTGTGTTGTATATGTGGGGTCTTGCAGAGTTTGGTCCATCTCCCTAAGGGTCCAAGGACCCAAATAATAGGAGATTAGGGCCCAAATACCATTAACATTATAGTATTTGGGCCCTAAAACCCCATTATTAAGGTCCTTGGACCCTTAGGGTCTACCGTCACCGTTACACGAGTTCAGGAGCCCAGGCGGTCCTGTAGGAAATTCTCTCTTCAAGCAGAGCCTTAGAGCTGACCAAAGTGAGTCAAAGTGGTAGTTCCCCAAAGTTGCAGTAGGGATACCTTTGTGGGGGGTCCCTATAATAAGGACAAGGATTATAATATTTTAGGGTCCCTATTTTGGGAAACCCCCAAGTTGGGTTTGGGGTTTAGGGTTTGGGGCGGCCTTGTGTAGATGTGGGAGTAACATTTCGTGTTCAATTTACTTGTGCACTTGATTCTCCCTTACTGGGGATCTTATTGCGGACAGCATGCGCTGCTGAATCGTATGATGAAGGCCGTCCCCTGCATACAAACCTGCTTCATGATGTATAGGGTATGGGGTTTTCGGCTTTAGATCAATGGCCGTGACCGTGACCTTGGATTTTTCACAGTATAAGGCTTGCTCACCAGCATTCCATGCTCAAGGCCACAACATGCACGCCCCCCCTATCTGACAGGAGCACTTCTCCTCTAACTGGATGAACTTCACCTTCCACAGCCATCCCTAATCTTTACTGGAAACGAAAGCGCATGATACTGGTGGTAAATATGATGAGGGAAGCCAAGCTCGCTTTAGGAGCGGACCCAAGCACTGGGCATTTGTTCCAAAAAACAATCCGTCTGCAGCTCAGCATCCAAGAAGGTCTCCGCGCTGCGTTGAAAGAAGTCCTGGCGCATGCAAGCCGCGCTTTAGGGTTTCTATCGCTTGCTCTACACATCTTGACCATAATCTGTAAACTATTAAAACTTGCCCCTGTGCTGGTTCGAATCTGAATGCTGTCGCTCAAGCCCTAAGCAAGAGCGATGCCGTAGGTCTCAAACCCACTTGTGCGCTAGCATGTTTCAAAGGTGCTGAACCCCCAAAGCTAGACGGTCAAACCCCATAACTTCATCTGCTTATGCCCTTACGCTGGTGAGCACTGAAATGCGCACCACCGAGCTACGGCCGCCTCCTTAGAGATGCACAATACCTCGAACCCAGGAAGGCCTGGTATCAAAATTCCCCAACACTTTCATTTCTTGCTGCTGGTTGTGAGCTGCGATGACAGTTTAACTTGTCAGAAATTAAGCGCATGGCAAACATGCAAACAAATGAGATATCTGATGCGCAGGAACTTCGGAGAGTGGAGTCCGCATCCGCTATAGTGAGCCTCTGAATGCTGCGCGCAAGTATTCCTAGAATTCCTTCCTGTGCCCCCGTCTCACGCACGGTGAAGCCTGCTTGCTAGCTATAGTCGACGCGCCTTCTTACAGTCTAAGTAGAAATGCTGAGTGCAATGCCCAACTCACTTTGAGTTCCACCACGCATCCCCAATCAGTCACAGAACATTGCTTTGACAAGCGGTCCCAGAATAAGACTCTCGACAAGTCCCAAAACCCTTAACCTATCTTCTACAGCACGGAAACATCAAGGAGCTCAAATTTGAGGGCCTGATGCAATGGGATTGAAATGCCATACCCCCCAAACATACTCCCCCAATTTCTAAGGAGCTAGTAAGGACTATACGGCTTCATAAGGCCCACTGGGATTCTGGATCTGCGGAGACTACTCTTGGAGAGGGACAGTATTGCGAGACAGCAGTGCAGCCCAATGTGTGAATGTATGCACAGCAAACCCAATAAAGGAATACTCCTAAATTAAAGGGTAGAGGGGGCTCCCGCGGCACCTTCCCCTAAACACTGTACACCCCGACAATCCCTATATAATTACAGCTCTATGGACTATGGACCCTCAAAGAAGTCATAAGACTATGAAGCCATACCAAAGGGAATTACAACCTGGTCAGCTACTGTAACCGACACCTGGTCATGAACTAGTAAAAACCTCTTACACAGATTGCATGGCTTGTGATGGAAGCTGGGTTAAAATCACTTTGAAATCTCCCCTGAACCCTCAACCCTAAACCCTGGACCCTAAACCCTCAACCCTAGGCGAAGCCACCAGCCTTCCGAACCTTCAATTCCTGCGTTTTAGGGTCTAGGCAGCTAACCCTAAGGGTCCAAACACCCATTAGGTCCCTTTAAGGGATACATAGGGATCTATAGGGTTTAGGGTTTAAGGGCCCTTGGAGTCCAATGACCCAAGAACTAGGCACTTGGGAGTTTGGCAACACGAATTGTATTGCAGGCTTTGCGGTAAGCATATGAGCTATAATCTAAACTCCTAGTATCCCCCTTAGTATCCCCCTTAATAAGCCCTATACTAGTCCCCTATATAATCCCCTATATAACCCCCTTTAAGGAGTTTAGACTATAGCTCATATGGTTTTAGAGGGAATTCGGTTTAGGGTTTGAGATTC
>CAJNIZ010028914.1:52346-75887 GCA_905231905.1 Symbiodinium pilosum | reverse complement strand
TTACTATATATATATACCCATTATCTATGGTAACTTAATTTAAGCTGAAGCTTTCAAGGGTTTAGGGGTTTGAGGTTTTGGGGTTTAGGGTTTAGGGGTTTAGGGTTTAGGGGTTTGAGGTTTAGGGTTTAAGGGTTTTGGGGTTTGAGGTTTAGGGTTTAAGCGTTCTGTGTCTATACTCCTTAAAGGGGATTAGAAGGGGGAGTGCTATAGGGGTGATTCAGCGAGATACTAGGAGTTAAGACTGTAGGTTATTTAGCGTTGAGGGCGTCGGTTTGGGTTGAACAAGGATATTTAGGGAAACATGGGGGTTAAGGTTTCAGGGTTTAGGGTGTAACAGGATTATGGCCAGTGGGCCTTTAGGCCGAAACAGAATGTGCAGATATACGTGCATACTAAGTCCTATGGAGCTCGAAGCCTAAACCGCGCGAATCTTTAGGGGTTCTCCTCGGCTTGCGGATTGAACAGCTTCGTAGGTAACAACCGTTGATGGAGAAAATCCTTCAGCAACCAGCAACCAGAGGCTCCTAAACCTCAAACCCAATAACCCAATACCAATATGCCTAGACAGAGGCGAGAGAGACAGAGAGAGAGAGAGAGAGAGACCCCCCGGTACCCTTAGACGCTAGACGAGGGCTCTAGGGTCCTAAGCAGTGAGCAGAGGCTACAATAGGGGGTGCGGTAGTGGCAGGTCTGGAATATGTACAGATGTAGATATGCAGGTAAGGATGTATGCCGTAGGAAATATCTGGAGTTCCAGAGTTCTGTTTGGAATCATCTATCCGTGCAACATGAACATCACCCTACCCCCTAGGCCCTTAGATGCCCTTAGTTTGCCCTGAGCGTAACCTTCATGAAAGGGGCGGGGGGTACACAGTTGAGCCGGCGGTCTTTGAGTTTGAGCTCGGGCGCTCAATGCCCTAAACCCGTAACTCTAATTCGCGTTCATTGAATCAGTGTGAGTTTGCGTCGACGAATCGAGTTCATGTGCTTGTTTGGCCTGCGTCAGTTGTGTTTGCCGTTTGTTTCAGTTCTTGTTTGATTGTACAACATCTCAACTTGAAGTCTACCAGAAGAGCTTTAGATCACGAAGCCGATCATATTAGCCCAAGCAGAAAGTCACAGCACATCCTTGGAATCGCTTACATCAGGCAGTCTGAATAAGGAACCATCCGTATCAGTGCTGAAAATCTTTGAGCTTAAAGCCACCAACTGGTACGCAGACACGCACACACAAACACAAGTATAGTTATCTATATACATATATATATATAGAGCACAACGTAGAGGAGAATTTAGACTGATCGTAGGTTGGTGATAGAAACTACAGGTATAGAGGCAGGCAAAAGGAACATTAGCAAATTTTCTGGCTTCCACATGTTTTGAGGGGTGGACAGGGATTAATCTATATGTGATTTTCATTGGGCTAATTCATATCAAGGGTGAACCTGCGGAGTAGCATAGACGGGGCTAGGGGGACTGGCCTTATGACCCTACTTTGCTGGCCTTACATAGGCTACCTTAGTTATAAGTCGGGTTAGAGCCAAGTTATAGACCTAACCCTAAACCCTAGTCCCTAAAACCTAAACTCTAAACCCTGGTTACTGAGTCCCATGAGCCTCCAAGCAATGTCGCTGAGGTAAAGCTTTGCCGGATACAGCCTCGCGTTGGCACACAGTCGAGGGTTTCGGGTTTATGGTTTAGGGCGGTTAGGGGTTTACGGCAACTCGGGGCTAAACCTGCATGGGACCCCAGTATAGACGCCCTGGTTGAAAGGACCTTCAAAAGGGAAGCATTTTTTGGCAACCCTTATCTCCACTTTGCACCCTTCAGCCTGAAATTGAACAGTACCTGCTGCGGGCTTTTTGAGTGGAAACGTTCCATGTAGGTATTTGGGATGCAAGGAGCTTCCTTTTGAGGTGCTCTTTTGTGGCCACGTATACACCACTACATGATCAAGGATGTGGGGTGATCATGCAGGTACATGGAGTGCAAAGGAGGTCAGAAAACAGGCGGTTGAGGCAATGTTTCAGACCTTGGTGAGAAATATTGCTTCGGGTCTGTGTAGCCGTCTTGTTTGAGGGTTGCCAAACTTCTGGAACTCAGCCCTAAACCCTAAACCGATTTGAGCTACTTGTATAGTCGAAACTCCTCTACGGGGTTACAATAGTTGTAATAGGGGGTTTGGGGGCCTATGTGGTAGTTTCCCTAAATAGGGGAACCCCAAGATAGACCCCAAAATACGAGAGTCCTGATTATGGGGACCCTCAAAAAAATACCCCGGATTGTGGGAAACCCATATATATATATAAATATGTAGATACATGTAGGGACAGCTGTCATGCCAGTTCGGGGGCACCCTCATTCATCCCCAAACGATCGTAAATTCAGTTTGGGTGGGGGTACTACTAACCTGGGCCCTAGTACAAATGCAAGTATGCAAGCCCTACTCTTAGGAAATGTATACATAGATACATATGTCTATACATAGCTATATATGTGTGTATATATATATACATATATATATATATACAGAAATAGCAATGGATACTTCGGGTCTTTTGGAATAGATTCAGATCCAACATCCCAGGATCCGAGATCTGGTTGCTGAGAACGAAGCGTTACAGCGCTCGCTCGCAGAGAGAAGCGGCGTAGCCCCGACCTAGGAGAAGAGGCTGCAGGGTACCGTATTTAGGGGCTTATACTTACTACTCTACTCTTTGGGACTTAGCTTGGACCTGAGACCCGTAACCCTTTGGGATTCCCTCATTCTCTTATTGTTAGGTACCTAAGGGTTAACCCTTAGTAAGGGCCCTAAGTGCCACGTAGTCTACACATAAGCTGATTCGTGATGTGCCAATGTAGGTTGCCTGTAGGATTGACTTGAGGAAGGTTCTGAACTCAACGAGGCATAATCTAAACGCCCTAAAGGAGGTTATACAAGGCATTATATATGGGACTACTCTATAGGGGTTATTAGGGGGGATACTAGGAGTTTAAATTATAGTACGATGACGGTCCCATGTGGACGCCTCTGGATCAGTGCTCGGGAGCCTTCATACTTTTTGGGGTATGGAATTCCTTATATTTGTTTGTGAAAGGATCCTTCTGTCTTCCTAGGGTAATGTGGGCTAAGTCCTGCAAGCAATTCTATCTGAGGATTGACGTGCTTTGGTACATGGGTGTGAGTGGGATTTCAAGTATGTCCAAATTCGCAGTACCCCTGTATTCAAAACACCCTTACTTTCATATAGGGTTACTCAAGAATATCTGGGTGTGTGTGCAGTGACTGTCGGGCCGCCGAACGAAAACCCTAAACGCCTAACCTAAATTCCTAAACCTGTAGGCCATCACGTGAGAACTGCCGGCCTAGGTCTATGTCGGCTTGCAAGCAAGTGCATTATCGGGGGATAAGTATGGTTGTAAGCCCAATGAGTGTGGTCAAAACCCTAAACCCTATAATGCAGACCTCTGATTAATAAAATCCCCGGCCTTTCAAGGGCCTTAATATTAGGATCGATATCATAATCCCTATTTAAGGGGAGGGGGTTTATTAATCAGGGGTTTGAATTACCCCAATTATTGGGGTCGCCCACCCGCAAACTGTAGGTAGGTGGAGTTGAAAGTACGGTCTAGGGTTTAGGGTTTAGGTTTTAGGCTTTAGGCGGTTTAGGGTTTCGGGACGGTCTAGGCGCGGGGGCCTAAATCTGGAGCCTCCATCCATGCACTCGACCAGCAGCCAGCGCTCGAAGCAAAAAAGACTCCCTGGCTTAGTATAACAACAGGATGGTAGTTACCCCAACTCCGAGAAGTGGGACCCTAGTAAATCGGGTTTAGGGTTTAGGGTTTAGGGCTTTGTTTAGTTTAGGGTTGCGGTAGCTAAGATCCCCTTGTAACAGTATGGAAAGGGGATTGGTTGCAGTGACTAGTATAGGTTAGGTGGACCCCCCCCCCCGTACTCTGTAAGTAATGGTATGATTACTTGGAATATACGAGGACTAATATGATCACCAGAATCCCTTATAGTCACAATTACAGGGTGGGGGTCCAGCTACACCCTAAACCCTAAACTCTTTTCTAGAGTGAAGGCGAAATCATACAGCGGCCACTAAAAGGATGCCAACCCTGAAGTCCCAAGGAAGCAACACATGAGCCAGAGTCCAAGTATTCCTAAAGGGGGTTATATAGGGAATTATGTAGGGTTTAGTCCAAACTCCTAAAAGGGGTTTTAGAGGGGATTATATAGGGAATATTATAGTGGTTATCAAAGGCGATACGATGAGTTTTGACTACAGCTCACCTAGAGAAGAGCTTTTATTGGCAGGCCGGACGTGGTTCAAGCTTCGGCGCGCTACCTTAAACACTAAACTCTGCCCGAAACGCACATGTAATGTGGGTTTCTCAACACGCGGCCATTAGGACAAAGTGACCTTTCTGATCAAGCCAAGCGGTTCAGAGTTTAGGGCTAAGTAGGTAAAAGAAGGTGCCTGCAAAGTTGCCGTTCGTTTCGAAACGAATGAAATGGGCGCCCATTTTCGTGTTTTGGTAGCGGCTACGTGGGGCAAAGCCCAAAATATAACCAGGTAATTTGAAAATATCCTGTAACCCCTACTAATTCTATTGCAGATAGCATGACAGTCACGAAATATACCTACCCAGGGAGAGGGTACTGCCTAGAATCTAGGGTTCTCCTCTTGTGGGAGGGATCACGGTCGCACCGTAATGGCTTAGGATTCAAGGTGTCAGGGTGGGGGGATTTGACTGCGCTGTGCAGCGAACATCCCAAGCACCCACGATAACACGGGCCCTTCCTGCCCCCCCAATGGTCAATAAGAGTATGATTAACATATACCCCCCCACCCTGTGGTGGTTTACGTCTTCTGGTTTTAAGCTAGCTAACTAGGTTCGTAGAAGGTTTATGATGTTTATAGAGGGTTTATACACGGTATAGAAGGTTTATAGGGCGCTCATGGAGCTTGCAAAAGCTGTGTAAAAGTTGGAGGGCATCTGGGTGGTGATGATGGTTTTGGACAGTCTTCTAGAGGGCGTATAAAGGTAGAGGGTGCTAGAGTCAAGAGGCTTTCCATAGAATGGCAATAGAAGGTTTACATCTTAGCTTTTCTTGAAGGCTTCTAAAGCCTTAAAGAATATCCTGAAACCCTAAACCCTAAACCCTAGCGTATACAGATTCCAAAGACTGCATGGTGTTCATACACGTAACCCGCGCCTGTCGTCCTGTGGCCTGTGGTCTAGGTCCTGCGGCACAGAATTTGTGAAGGGTTTAGGGTTTGTGCAGAGTTCATGAGTTGATAAGAATTGGAAGGGGACCTGAACCTCTGGCCTTTGCTTAGGAATGAAGGAATGGATCCCTATAGTAGTCCCAACATAACCCGTTAAAGTAGTTTCCACTTTCTTTTCCATTCTTTCATTCCTAGCTATCTAAAGGCCAGAACCTGGGGGGGATGAGAATCAAACGGAACATGAAACTGAAAGCCTAGGTACCTTAGACCTGACCAGTGCATAGAGTCCCCCAAGCTTTGTTTCAAGGGCTTCTATCCAGCCTTCTGGTATGTACATACCGTAGATGGAAGACATCCTGCATTACCCTGAGGTTCCCCAACTCCCAGGCATACTGCAGTTTAAGGGCCTTATGTAGGGCTTGGGTTTAGGGTTTAGGCTTCAGGGTTTGGGTTCAAGTGTTAGGATCGTCTCCTTCAACATTACAGGGGCCTTCTAATTCCAGCTGAGCTAGTCTCTTGCCAGTAGACAGCTCTTGATTCAAGAAGTTTACGACAAGCCCCGGGGGCGCCACATACAACAATGAAACCTTGAATCCGATAAGAGAGCCACATGTTTAAGACGACTTTGGTTTTAGGGTCAGGCATATGCAGCACACTGGACGATGACTGCAAAATATTGTGCATGCTTGTCGGTTTAGGTTTAGGGTTTACGGTTTACAGCGTAGAGAAATTCTACGGTGGATGGAGGACATCTTGCACCAGTCAAGACTAGACCTTAAACCCTCAACTCTAAAATGCTTTAGCCTAAAACCTAGAACCTTCAACCCCAAACCCTAAACCCAAACCCCTAAGCCCTAAACCTAACCCCCAAACCCTAAACCCTAACCCCTTAAACCCAAAACCCTGAGCCCTAAACCCTAAACCCTAAGCCGTTAACGCTAACCCCTTAAGCCCCAAACCCTAAGCCCTTAAACCCTAAACCCTAACCCCTGAACCCTCAATCTTAAGCCCCTAAGCCCTGAACCCTAAACCCAAACCCCCCAAACCCAAACCCCTTAAGCCCTAAACCCTAAGCCCTTAAGCCCTAAACCCTAACCCCTTAAGCCCTAAATCCTAAGCCCTAACGCCTAAACCCTGATGCACAGAAGATCGGCCGCCAAGGACTTACGATCCGGACGCCTTGCCAGAGCCCTGAGCTATGCCTGTAACTTCCATTACCTATACGAAGGGTCCAGGTACCCAATAGTCAGGAACTTAGGTATAGGGTTTAGGGTTTAGGGTTAAGGGTTCAGGGTTCAGGGTTTAGGGCTTATACCTGGACCCCAAAAAGTATTCATGTAAAATATTGGCCTTTATGGCTGTTATTATGGGTTTAGGGCTATTATTTTACATACTTTTGGGGTTCAGGAGCTACGCACTAAATTTAGGTTGGGGGACGTATAGCCCAGAGGGTCCAAGTACCCAACAATTAGGTACTCGGGTTTAGGGTAATAGTAACTATAGTACAGGTTTTGGGTAAGTATGTGATTATTGGGTACTTGGACCCTTTGGGCTGCAGCTTAGGGTTTAGGATCCCAAAGCTCTTAGGCAATGTAGTAGTAATCACTCCCTACTTTCGATAATTTAGTAGTAATCACCCCCCTACTTTGGGTAACTTAGTAGTAATTACCTCCTACTTAGTAAGAATAGCCTCAGTAAGAATAGCCTCTAAAACCGTGTAGGTAATTGACTGGGTAGGTCCCTGGGATATTCAATAGTTTCCCTAGTTGCTTTAATAGGGGACCCTGTACCCTAAACCTAAACCCTAATCCCCAAACCCTAAATCGTAATCCCTAAACCCAAAACCCTAAACCCTATCCTCTAAACCCGTTTTAGGGGCCAACCCAGTGGAGGTTGCAGGTGATTCTGCTAGCTTCGGGTTGATGTAGTGAGGTTTGGGGCGCACATACAACTACCTGGGCCCCCCAAAAAGGGAGTTTAGGGTGTTTAGAGTTTAAGGTTTTGGGTTTAGGGTTTAAGGTTTAGAGTTTAGGGTTTAGGGCTTAGGGTTTAGGGTTTCTCCCTCGCAGTAACTGTCGTTATTACGAGGGCGGGTTAGGTACGGGGCTATTATATCTCCTAGTACCCATTCTGGCAATTTTCGCTGTGAATGGGGAAGGACCTAAAGAAGGCTAGATGTTTGAGCTTTCTTTGCTTGTTTGTTTGGCAAACATGGACCAGATACGCATAGAAAAACAAGTGCGCAAAGGTTTGATCCTGACCCAAACCAGAACGCTAATCCGGCTGATAGCGCAGATGAATACTTGTGATGATCATTTGGGATAAGGGGTTTCGATAGGAGGTGTCTGTCTTCTGGAACCGCGATAAGATGAATGGATCAGGGTAGATCATGGTATACAAAAGGTTTTTTCTCAAGCAAATGCCTGCACGCTCTCATGTTACAAGCGGGTTCCAGTCATGGTCGGCCCGAACACACCTAAAGTCTTATGCCCACGCGTGCTTCCAGTTAGGGTTTAGACTTTAGGGTTTAGGGTCAAATAAGCTCACTGTGCCTCTTTGCAGGCATCCCAGTGGCCACGTGCTGGCTGGAAACAAGGGGAACAAGCTCCACGAGAAATCTGGACGGAACAAAAACAAAGAGAGGTGGGCCATGCGATTCCGCGAGAAAATGGGCCACGGATCCTGGAAGCTCTCAGCGCTGTTCATGGAGAATCTTTCGAGACTCCATCACTCTACCTGTTCCAAGGCATTCCAAAGGGCTGCTGCCTCTGACTCTTGGAAGCCCGCATTCTAGTTTGGAAAAGTGCATTCTGGCTTCCTAAGCTTTAGAACTTTGGTGTTTAGGGTTTAGGGTGAACCTTCCGCTCGGAAGTACGTTTCACGGAATAAATCTAACACCACCCTGAGTGACATACCTCTTTGGCAGGACAGTAGTTACGGGACCCCAGGTGATGCATGACGTGCGCCATCAAAAGCTTAACGCCGCTGATTGGGCTTCATTTTGGTGTCGCCAACCCTAAGGGTCCATGACATATCTACATTGTACGTGTATAGTATGCACTCAGCGCCCAAAAAAATCCCATATACTTACTTCAGGGCCCAAGTACATACCATGTACCTTCCTCAAACCCTAAACCCTAAACCCCAATAGGACCCTTTGGGTAAGCAGTGTCTCAGCTCTGCATGGGTGGGGCTCGTACCTCCACCATCTCCTCCTTCACGTGAGCTATAGTCTAAACTCCTTGAAGGGGTTCTATCGGGGATTATCTGGGGTTTAGGGTTTAGGAAATATGGTTTAGGGTTTAGGATGAAGGGTTTAGGGTCTAAACTCCGTAAAGGAGGTTTCTATACGGGATTATATCGGGGACTACTATAGGGGCTATTAAGGGGGATACTCGGAGTTTAGATTATAGCTCACATATATGGGGGTCCATGGGTACTTACTACCCGTTTGAAGTTGTGTTTACAACCCAAGTAAACCCTAAGCACCAAATCCTGTTCCTCAACTCCTAAATCTTACTTCTCAAGCCCTAAACCCTAAGATCCTAAACTCCCCCAAGACCTCAGTTCCTGAACCCTAGACGCTTAAACCCAGGACGGATGCTTTCCCCCAAGCCCTAAACCCTAAACCCTAAGCCCTAAACCCTAAACCCTTTTACACCCAGGACGGATCCTTTCTTGATCTTCTCCTGGCAGCTCTACAACAAGTCCGCCCAGGGCGCTTTTGCCAGAACTGAGTTCCCTCGGGTCTTGGGCTTTAGGATTTTCAGGCCATAAGGGTTTAGGGTTTCGAGTCTAAACGCCTTAAAGGGGGTTGTGTAGGGATTAGGGTTTACAGTTTAGAATTAAAGGTTTAAGGCTTTGGGACTTGTATCTGGTGTTCAGGATTTCTATTGTTTAGAATTCTTGGTGCTTAGAGCTTACCAATGAGAAATATGGTGCTATGCTTGTTGCTGGTATTTCAGTCTGAAACAAGAATGGTCTTCAGAAATGTAGCTCCTGCATCTCTCGGGCTTCAAACCCTAAACCCTCAACCCTAAGGGGAGGATTAAATGGGGGGGGTATATGCGGGGCCCCTAAACCCTAAACCCCAAACCCTGAACCCTAAGGGGAGGATTAAATGGGGGGTATATGGGAGGGGTGCTTGCGGGGGCTTTCCGTGAAGGCCTTGTGGGGGGCTGAAAGGAGGCGTAAGGAACAAACGGTTTCGGGTTTCGGGTTTTGGGGTTAGGGTTTAGGGTTTGGGTTTAGGGCTTTTTCTTGTGTATCCCAGAGGGTCCATACATACAACTATCGGGGAATTCGGCCCCAAAATGCCATACTTTAGAAGGAATTATGGGTCCCAATTCCCTAATGGTTGTATATGTGGACCCTCTGGGTGTTTGAAACCACCCCAGTTGGGTATGTGGGCGGCGAAGTTGAATGTTTGGAGCGGAACGGGTCAAGGGTTTAGGGCATAGAATTCCAAGTGTCAAGCATTGGTAAAGTTTGGATGATCGCCTGCATATACCCGCCAAATTATGACGACCTCACCCGGCTACACATTAAGCGGCAGTTCTATACTGGTAATGTAGGTAGTCCATGTAAGGCCAGCAAGAGGCCTTAACAATTTATACGTGGGTTATGTCCCTACTTATAATCGAGGTAGTCCATGTAAGGCCAGTGAGGGCTTTATGTGGGGTCATAAGCCTAGTTATTTGTAGTTAAAGAGTCTCCCTAACCTCTAAGTGAACATAGAGCTGTAAACCTTGACCCTTACTAAGTCCCCCTAACCTCTAAGTGAACGTAAAACTGTAAACCTTGAATCTTGACGCTTACTAAATAAACCCTAAACCGCCTTCTTTGTTACAACTTCTGGATTTCCCCTACTACTCAGGGGGATCAAAAAGTGGATGAAGGTAGGTGGGTCAGAGGATCCTTAGCATATACTCTACTATATTGGGGCTTATTTCCTATACCCCACCTTCCTTCATCCCACCATTGGAGCCCTTTGAACTACCCACCCACCCAGCCCCACACCCCTCCGCAGCATACTTTTCCCCTAGGTGTCTCCCTTGATTAAGGTCAAGCTAGGCTGGTTCAGTGCACTTCCAGGTAGTTTAGGCTAAAAACGTTTCCCTCGTTGATTCAGGTAAAACTAGTTTAGGCTACTTAGGTACACTTAAGGTTGATCTTGGCTGTTCAAGTACATTTCAAGATACTTCAATGTTGGGCTATGTAAAGGAGGAACCTTAGGCGGCGGTACCTTAAACCCTCAACCGAATTCAGCTCCACAGCGTGGGCAAGGTGCTGCAAAAGATCCTGGCAACTGGCGCTCTGCGCCACCAGGGCTCGAGGCAAGAGTTAGGGCTTGGGTGGGCTTGGGCTTAAGGGTATGGGGTTCAGGGCTAAGGGTTGTGGGTTTAGGGCTTAGGTTTTAGGGTTTGGGGTGGCTTAAGGGTTTGCATTTTCAGGATATGCTGTGCCCTAAACCCTAAACCTGTTGACTAACACTAAACCCTACACAAAATGGTGAGACTTGCGGGGCTTGCATATCGGAGTTTGCCAAACTAAGAGTCCCACAACAAGGGATATAGTTAGGGTTTAGGATTGAGGGTTCAGGGGTCCTACAACAAGGAATACTTACCCGGGGCTAGTAGGGAATGATGGAATATGCTATACATTCCCTACGTACTACCCACCAGTAAGAATGCTGTATATTGGAGTCTACTTCGGGGCCTTGTCTTTTTGGACATTCCATATGAGCTCCAGTCTAAACTCCCAGTGAGGCGGACAAAAGTCGTGGTCGGTAAAGTGAGACAGCAGAAACCTGCACACATTTTTACACAGTCTAAACTCCTAGTATCCCCCTTAGTAGATCTTGAACAGTAAGCTACCTAGACTCCCCAAGAACCCTTTACAGAGTCCAACATCCATATATAAGACCTACGTAGACCCACATTTTGAGTAATTCCTTGAGGGGGGGAGGTCGTTGTAAACTAAGTGTCTTTCCAGAGCCAACAACTCGTTTGTCAGGCTGTTGCCTTCGACGCCAAGTGCAGCGAAACTCCCGTCTTATTCAGGCCTCTCCTTCAAGATTTCGAGTTGCCTTTCTCTATACGCCTCAGGGCTCAATAGAGGTATCATTCATGGATTTAGAGGCCCTGGGTGGGTGTTGGGCGCGTTTAGGGTTTAGGTTCGGGTTTAGGGTTTAGGGCTTCAAACCCTCAAGCCTAAACCTTAAACCCTACATCCTAAAGCCACAAAACCGCGAGTGTAGGGTCTTAATGTTTTGGCGTGTCCCTAAGGGTCCCAATGCCCAAATAAGGAGGCTTCAGGGTGCCTAGAGCCCTAGTATTTGGGTACTTGGACACTTAGGGTGTTTAGGGTGCCAGGCTTCAGTGTCTTGACTAGTTTCAACCTGGCTCTCACGACTTGAACTTGTTAGGGTTTGGGGTTTGGGGTTTAGGGTTTAGGGTTTAGGGCCCCTCCCTATACTACCCCCCTAGGCTCCTCCTTAGATCAGGCTATTTGGCTATAGTTAACGTTGATTAATGGGGAACTTAGGGGCGGTAGTATAGATGGGGGGGTTAGGAGGGAATCCATGCATGATATTGGGGATGCTAAGCTGTTGATCTTTGGCAGCAGTCCCACAGTCAGTGAAATTGTAATTGTAGTTATGCTAGCTTCCCAAAATGAGGGACCCCAATATAGACCCAAAAATAGTCTAGTCCTTGTTATGGGGACCCCCAAAAAGGGTACCCCTAACTTGGGGAAACCCCCATGTATCTGAATCAAAAGCCATCTTGGGGGGCTTGTATTTGCACCTGAGCCCTAAACCGTACCTGAACCCCAAAAAGTATGTAAGATAATGGCCTTTATGGCTGTTATTATGGGTTTAGGGCAATAATTTTACATACTTTTGGGGTTTAAGTACGCCTTAACAGGTATAGTCGGTAGGTCTGGTGAGTCATCAGTACCATAGACCTCCAAGCAAAGAGCCCCAGACCCTAAACCCAAGATCCTCATTAGACCCCAAACTTTTTGCAGAATCCTTAACCAAGTAAGGAGCCCCATACCTAAACCTCATAACTCTAAGGGTCCAAGGACCCAAATAACAGATAATAGTAGGGGTCTTAGGGCCCAAATACTTCAATATTAATGGAATTTCGGCCCTACAGCCCTATCATTTGGGTCCTTGGACCCTTAGGGTAAATCCTCAACCTTAAGCACTATATCTTAAATCTTAAATCCTAAATTCTCAGCCCCTTAGGCTAAACCTTATCCCAAGCCCTTGGGGACAGCAGCTGAACGGTTTTAGGGTTTAGGGGGTTCAGCATTAGAACTGCTTTGATACTGAATACGTACTTTGGAGTTTTGTTTGCCAGTAATTTGGGTACAGGTCTTGGAAAGTATATGAGCTATAGTCTAAACTCCTTAAAGGGGGGATATATAGGGGATTTTATAGGGAACTACTANNTTAGACTATAGCTCATATGACAAGTTTGTAAATCCAGGGAGTCCCGAGCAAACAGCTTCCCTATCCGCCTCTACCATAATTAGCAGTTTCCGAAATAGGGGGACTCCAATTTAGGGTTTAGGGTTTAGGGCAATATAGACCCCGAAATACTATAATCCTGTTTTTGGGAACCCCGCAAAAGGTACCCTGATTCTGGGAAACCCCCAACTAAAGAATCCCCTGCAGGTAACCCTTTGCAAACCCCGCCGCGGTACCCCGACCCAACGTGGAGCCCCAACAAAGACTAAACCCTAGTTTCTCCCTCATTCCCCCTGATTAGCCGTAATTATCCTTGAAAGAGGGGGTGTTGTAGAAGGGAGGTTATATACTGTAGTAGGGGAATCCATGAACCTTGAACCCTCAATTGGACAGGGTCCTGGATCACATCTACCAGCAACTACAGCGCATGGGTGCAATCTTCCACGCCCTTGAGGCGCGCGGGTTACGAGAGCTCGGATGAACAAGTTCGCACATTCAGGGTTCAGGATTTTTTGGTTTAGGATTTCGAACTTAGGGTTTAAGGTTTTCGTTTTCGGGGTTTGATTTGACCAGCCAAAGTATGTGAAAGTACGATCTTCCTAAGTTTGAATAGATGAAGGCTACTGTTGATACGACAACTCTTGAATGACCTGAATATACTATAGTACCATAATTCCCAAGATACAAGGTACCTAGCGTCATGCAGGATTTGTTTAGTATCCACCGTAGGGTTTTGAGATTGGGGGTTAGGGAGAAGGACGTTGGGGGAGTTTAAGTAGCGGCTATGTAGGGATACGTTGGGCTATGCACGCCCCATATTGAAAGGCTGCCGCCCCCCTGGTATTTACCGCAATGGGAAGATTTGATATTGGACAGTTGGGGGTTTTAGATATTATGGGGACGCAATGATGAAGGGTTTCTGTGACGCTAAACCCTAAGCTGTAAACCCTAAATCCTAAACCCTAAACCCTTTTGGGAACTGCCAACCTACAGTTGCCTTAGACAGATATTTTTGGCTTGACTTGCAAAAGCATTCCACACTTTAGTGTGAGTTTAGGGTTTAGGGTGAAGGCAGGGGTTGTTTTCAATTGGAGGGTTTAGGTGGATGGGTTTTGAGGGGGCAGAAATCAAAGGCGTGAGTCTGTACCCTCAAATTCAGTAACCTTGGGCTCTGGGCTCCAAATACCCTGATTGAGGCCTGTGTTCCATGGTCTAGGGATGCGAACGCGAGGACACAAACCCTTAGCGCGCGAAGGAGCCCCCGGGTAAGGGTTTAGGATTGCAGGATCTGAGAATTTGTGATCTATAGCTTACCTCTGGTTAGCAAGGAATGAAGGTTCCCGTGCAACCCCTTCAGTAGCTTCCATCTTCATTGCCATGCCTTACCTAAGCCCCAAACCCTCAAATACCCAAACATGATGAACAAATGGGTATTTTGGAGGCCAAAGTAAGGCCTTCTCCAGAGAACTTGATCCCCATGTTCTTTTCCATTCGTTCTCGGGATTTTGTTTTACGGGGTTGAAGATATACGCAGGGCTTACTGTTTGGGGCTTAGAGGTACCACCCCCCACTAACCCAAAAACCTATGAGGTATAGTATCCTACCAACCCATATAATTAACCCGGAACTCTAAACCCCTTAACCCGAATCCCTCAACCCTGAACCCTATACCCTTAGGGTATTGGATGCCGCGAACCCTAAACTCGAGATCTATAAGTACAGGATCCTTCGGTCCTGAAACCCGAAACTGTAGACTTGTAGAAGCTATAGGATCCTATATATGGGTGTTTCCCAAAATTAGGGGCACCTTTTTTGGGGTCCCTATAATAAGGATTATAGTATTTTGGGGTCTATATTGGGGTCTCCTTATTTTGGGAAACTACCATATAGACCCTAAGCCTACAAACCTTGGAGAGAAGGATCCTACGAATGTAGGGAGTAAGAGCTGAGTTTTGCTGTCGGGAATTGACGTGGAAAGTATCGAGGGTCTTGACAGAAATTGGGCCTCAACACGGTTCAGGGTTTAGGCTTTAGGATTTAGGGTTTAGGGTCCTAAGCCCCAGACCTTGGGGTAGTTTCCCCGAAACCAAGACTGAAGTTTGACAGCAAGGCCTACTACGCTACAGTCCTATTTCAAATGAGGCTACCTGGGGTTCATAATAGTACAATGTCAGTTTGGGAGAGCTTCACAAGAAAGTCGGTGGAAATGTTTTTCGTTTTTTCAGAGACGTACCTTGCCCTACAGGACCCTGCCCTACACCCAGATCCTAGACCCAGAGCCCTAAACGCAAACCCTAAACCCTAAAAACCAAAGTCCTCAACACCTCAAACCCTAAACCCTGTGCCTCAGAGCTCCTCGATCCCTTGACCCTAAACCCTAAACCCTAAACCCATCTTCACGTAGGCGCGCGATGCCTCCTGGGCGCTGGACCTGAAAGCGGCACTGAGTGCAGAGGCAATGCAAGCCATGCATTAGGGTTTAGGGTTTAGGGTTTAAGGTTTAGGGTTTAGACTCTAAAAGCCTTAAAGGCGGTAATATAGGATCTTATGTATGGGACTATGGGGGCTGTTAAGGGAGATACTAGGGTTTTTAGACTATAGCTCATGTAGGGACATGTCGGGTTACTGTAACAGTTTGGAGTTTTAAATTATGGCTCCAAACAGCCCAACTTAGGTACCCGAAACCCTCATCCCTGAACCCTGAAGCATCTCTGGCACCCAATGTAGGTATGATTTATAGATTAGGTGGACCACCCACCCTGTAATAGTGACTATAAAGGATATTAAGGAATATATTAGGGACCTCCTATATTCCTATTAAACCACTATTACATGTACAGGGTGGGGGGTCTACCTAATTTATAGACATGGAGTCCCAGGATGAGGGTTGGAGCAATATGCACTAAAGCTTGGGGTTTGGGGCTTGGGGGTTTAGGTTTTAGGCTGTTTAGGGCTTAGGCGTGCGAGTCGGGAATAGTTGGTGGGCTTTCAGTGATCAGGAAACTCTAAGCCCCAAACCCTAAACCCTGAGCCCTAAATCCAAGGCACTGGACACCCCAAACCCCCAAAGCCTAAAACAGTCCTTCACGGCCAGGATACCTAAAATCCTGGCCTAGCGTTGCAGAGTTTAGGGGTTAAGGGTTTAGGGGGTTTAGGGTTTAGGGGGTTTAGGGGTTTAGGGTTTAGGGGTTTAGGGTTTAGGGGTTAGGGTGTAGGGGTCTAGGGTTTTAGGGGTTTCGAGTTTATGGTTGAGGGTTTTGCCTTGAGTTTATCGTTTGGGGTTTTGCCTGAAAGTGTGTACCTAAAACCCAAAAGTATGTAAAATAATAGCCCTAAACCCATAAGAACAGCCATAAAGGCCATTATTTTACATACTTTTGGGATCCTGGTAACAGTTTCCCAAGATTACTGTCTACTGGCGTCCAGGACCAACCCTTCAGTCGGAAGCCTAGATCCCAAACTCGAAAAGCCGGTTCCCTATATCCTGAGGCCCCCCGGATCCCCAGCCCTGAAACCTTGAAACCCCAAATCCTAAACGTTAAATCCTCAACCCGAAATCTTGGGTCAATCCACCACCCAGTAATGGGTACCACAAGGGATTCTTGTAGACACTAAGCCCCAAGTAACTGCATATAAAGGAGCTCTTACTATAGGGGGGATTGACCTAACCCAAACCCTAAACCCTAAACCCCTGAAACCCTAAATCCCAACTCCACCCAAATCCCCCAATCCTGTAAACCCCAACCTTAAGGCTCTAAGGACTCATGATATAAAGCATTTTGGGCCCAAAGGCCATACAATACAAGGCTTTTGGGTTGTTCTGAGCCTTAGGAAACCACAAAGCGTAAACCCTGAACCCTAAACCTTTAACCCTAAACCCTAAACCCTAAACCCTGAACCCTAAACCCTAAACCCTATAAACACCCTAAACCCCAAAGCGTAAAAGGACAAACCCGGCGAAGTCCGGCCGCCCCCGAAGCCCCCGCCTTCTGCGGCTGCACGACGTCGGAACAGGCCGCTGAAGATTGGGTGGTTTATAGGGGTTTAGGGTTTAGGGTTTAGTGTTTAGGGTTTAGGGTTTAGGGACCTAACCCCCAAAGTCTGTGAAATAATTGCCTTTTGGGCTGTTTTTAAGGATTTTGGTCTATTATTTACATACTTTGGGGGGTGTAAGGTTTAAGGTTCGGGATTTAGGGCGTAGGGTTTCGTGCTTAGGGTTAGTGTATGGCTCAGGGTTTGGGGACTCAGGGTATAGGGTTCAGGATTTGGGCGGAGGGTGTAGGGTTTAGGCTTTCGGGTATAGCGGCTTTAGGGCTTGGGGCTTAGGATGTAGGGGCTTTACAGTATAGGGCTTGACATTTTGGATTTTGTGTCTGACGCTAGGGTTTAGAGTAGAGGTCTCAGGGTGCGGGGTCTTCGGGGTTGGGTTTAAGGCCCGATATCAACAGGATAACATTAGGAGACGCAGAGAAGTATCGCAGCAGTCCGCTACACTGGTTCTCTAGTTTTCAATGGGTGCCATCCCTAAAACTTAGGGTTCAGGGATTACGGTTTCGGGTTTAGGGCTTCGGGGAAAAGCAACCCTAAACCCGAAATCCTATCCAGACGTAGGGGCCGGAAACAAACATAGGAACTACCCTTGACACTTAGGCTGTGGGTTCAGGGTTTAGGATTTAGGGTGGAAACGGAGGAGACAATAATGCGACGTACGGTCCAAAGGGGTAGATTTTAAACCCTAAACCTCTAAACCCTACGTAAGCCATTTCTTCAAGTAGTTTGAAAGGGATAAGGTTTAGGGTTCATGGTGCAGGGTTAAGTTCTACAGCCTGTCATCCCCATAGTATAAGCCCCTCTAAAGCCATGACAAATCGTTTGTATAGGGCCCCCAAACCTACCCTAGACCAGGGTTTGGAATTTTGGGCCTGGGGTAGGGAGGATTTTTGTTCTGAAGACTACTACCCAAACCCCAAAAGTATGTGAAATAATAGCCCTAAACCCATAATAATGGACATAAAGTCCATTATCTTACATAGTTTTGGGGTCCAGGTACCAGTTAAGGTTTAGGGTTTAGGTTTTAGGGGTTATTCTGGCGTGTGTTCCCCCTTAACAGAGTAGTGTAGGAGTATTGTATTTGGGATTTTTCGGGCTCCCAAGACAGACCAAGACTATAATACGATATCCTCTTCCTAGGCATGGTAGTTCAAAAACAGAATATAATCTTACCAGGCTCAACCACCAGAATCCGGTAATAAAAAAAACGAGGTTCAAGACAAACAATGCCACCACACGAAGCATGACTAGGAACAAGAGATTGCACCCAGCCTAAGCCCGGGCCCTAGACCCTAAAACATCAACCCCATAACACTCAAACCTGAACCCGAGACCCTAAACCTCTTTGGGCGGGAGCCCGAAGGGGCCTAGGCAGTTTAGGGTTTAGGGCTTCGGGTTGTAGTTCTTGGAACACGAAGACACTTAAGACGGTTCACAGGGCTATGAATGCTGCCAGTTTAGTATTTAGGGCGTGTAAGATGCATTTCAGCCATAGAGGCCAGAAACGAGTCCAACGGCCTGGCCAAAGATGAAAAAAAGAGGCCACACTCCAAGTAAGAACCCCTCCCCCAGGTATGTGTTGAACATGAAAGGATTGGATTGCATAGTACCATACTCATCCTCAACCCTAAACATAAGCCGTAGCCTCAATAACCAGCCGCTTAGATGTAGGGTTTGCATGTTTAGGGTTTAAGGTTTAGGGTTCACAACTTTAGGGTTTAGGGAAACGAAATCCGAAGCCCTTAGGCCCTGAACCATAAATCTCAATCACTAAATCCCGAACTTTAGCCCTAAGCCGCCGGCCCTTGGCACAAAATCCGAAACCTAAACCCTAAGCCCCACACCCTCTAATCCTGCACCCAATAACCCCAATGCCCTGTCTTTCCCTAGCCAAGCTGCTGGTGTCAGGATTTCTGAGGCTGTATCCTTCTCTGGGTTTAAAGGGTTTCTTAACGGAGCCCTAAGAGACTTCATTCTTTCATCTAAAGGGTTGTACAGGCCACCCGCAAACCCTAAAGTTTAGGGTTTGGGGTGGCCTGCCCCTAAACCCAAAAGCGATTAAGGGGCACGACCCTGGAACCCTCCACAGGGTGACATATCGCACGGCCGCGGACAAAGTCGCTCCTGTCTCATCCTACCAGCTATTATCCTGCACAATGAAAGGTTGTACTTGGAGGCCCATGGGACTTAGTAATTACTTATAAGTGGGATTATAGCCCTACTTATGATTGGGGTAACCCCTATAAGCCCATTTAGGGAAGTTATAAGTAGGATTATAAGTACAGTTATAAGTAGTTAGCAAGTCCCATGGGCCTCCAAGTGGAGATTCAGGGGGCTTGGTGTAGAGTATAGCGCGCAGGCATAGGGGTCTAACAAAAATGTCTAGGGTGGAGGAGGCCGGGCTTCAGGCTTAGGGTTTAGGATCGCAGGTAAGGTCCCGAAGCAGAAAAAAACCTCCAAGAATCATCGGGTTTGCTTTTAATTCTAATGTTGAGTGCTGATTAGTGTAGGGCCCCCCAAACAAAATTGGGTCCCTATTTAGTAGGGGGGGCCAAATGAATTCGACCTAAACCCTAAACCCTAAACCGCGAAGTAGGATGGATCGATAATGATACTTTATTGGAAACCTGGCAAGGCCGCAAGCCGGGCTAGAAGTTGCCGTTTTTGGGGTGTAGGGTTTAGGGTTTAAGGTTAGGGGTTTAAGGTTTAGGGTTTAAGGTTAGGGGTTTAGGTTAGGGTTTTAGGGTTTAGGTTAGGGGTTTAGGGTTTAGGGTTTTAGGGTTAGAGCCCCGCCCGGACTTGGCCGGCAAGAGTGAACATAAACCTGTCAAGGGCCTTCCTGCCCTGAGGCTCCTATGACTATTTGGTGCTTTCTGGAGGAAGGTTTGGGCTTTGCGGGCTAAGGTTTGGGATCCCATTATGAGGGTCCAAGAGCCTTAGGGTGGGGTCTTCTGTGCAAAGCATGTATACCAGTCACATGCGTGCATCCTTCGGGACGTCCACGTCGCCAATTATCTCCTGAATGTTCTGGAGACCCGGCATTTGGTAGCAAGGCGGCAGACGGTTCCACGGCCTCAGCTCAAATGACATATCGGCTTGAGTCTTTCATCCACCCTTACGCGGTCAAGGCGGGCAGACAGGATGTTGGGGCATGGGCTAAGCTCGACAGGAAGGGCGGCAAGAAGGCCTGGAACGTGATCAAGACCCTGAAGAGTGCTGGCGATTTCCAGAGCTTTGTGGGAATACAAGTGCAAAGATAGTCCCGCTTTGGTTGCCATTCGCCTAGATTGCACGGATAATCACACACACATCATATCAGCAAAGGTTAGGTCTTCGGATAAACCACGTTGCCGAGAGGAAAAGACCGTTTTTGAGAGTAAAACTGAGCGGGCCCCGCGACACCACTTGTGCCAGCACACTGCCCTTTAACCGACTTAACTGTGGACGTTGGGGTCTCTCTTGTAGGAAATACTGACTGTAGCTCATTTGCAAAATGCAGAGAGCCAGCGCTCAAATCAGATAATGTGATGAGAATCACACGGCTACGTCAGTTCATTGCCAACTTGCTTCTGCAAGCCCTAAACCCTAAACGCTGAACCCTAAACCCTGAACCCTAAACCCCAAATCCTACCCTAAACCCTGAACCCCCTAAACCCTAAACGCGGTTGACGGCCGAAGCGGGTAGGCCCAGCCCAGGGTCTCTCAGCTAACACGCAGCTTAGGGTTCTCCTTGGGACTTAGCTTGGACCTTAGACTTTAGGGTTTGGGGGTTAGGGTTTGGGGGTTTGGGTTTATATAGGGTTTAGGGCTTAACCCCTTTGGGATTCCCTTATATTCCTATATTATAGGTAATTAAGGGTTAGCCCTTAGTAGGGTCCTGAGTGCCAAGTAGGGTTTAGGGGCTTAATCAGACGTCCTAACCCCAAATTTGTCCTATATGTTTTTTACCGGTTGATCGAAGTGCCCTAAATTACGGCCCCAGCATTCTGTAAACAGTATTACAGGGGTCCCCAAAATGAGACTTCCAGTTTGTGGAAACATGATCCGCTTAGTGCAAGTACCTGAATGCGCGCAAGCAGGAATCCCATCTAGCAATTTGAAGTTTACCCGCAGGTTCAAAATAGCCCAAAGATATAGCATGCTCTTTGGGCCTAAGAGCCACAAATATGAGTTTTGGAGCCCTAGGGCTAGGGCTCAGGGTAGTGTTGACATCCGTATGATGCATCCCAGGCATGCTCACATCTCGGATGAGCTTCGCAGGCAGCCCGACGGTGCAAGGGTAAATTGACGGCCTCTAGCTTAGGGCTTGCCACTACACCAGTAGCCCATTTTTATAGGCTACTTCCCTTTTTCTTTCCTACCGTGCTATACCCAGAGGGTCCACATATACAACCATTAGGGAATTGGACCCATAATTCCTTTTATAGTATGGCATTTTGGGGCCTAATTCCCTAATAGTTGTGTATGTGGACCCTCTAGGATAGGTTAAGGTGGCCGTTATTTGGAGCAATTAGGTTTTCCAGGTGAAGGGCAACCTGTTTGAGCTTGGTGGGTGCTTAGAAGTAGAAATCTTGGTACCCTGAGGCTCCTCTGACTATTTGAGGCTTTCTGGGGGAAGGCTTGGGCTTTGGTGGCTAAGGTTTGGGATCCCATTATGAGGGTCCAAGAGCCTTGGGGTAATGTCAGCATGGGAAGACAGCGGTCTGTGAGGACCCTATTTGAGTTTAAGCCGAACGTTATTGGTACTTTGTGTCAGTTTGGGGGAAAGGTAGGCGTCCCAAGCACCTGAAGCGCAGAACTCTAAACCCTAAGCCCCCTTACACCCTAAACCCTAAATCCTAACAACCCTAAACCCGAAGTTCCCTAAACCTGACATGTTTTTACCAGGCGTGTGGCAGAAGAGGAAGAAGAGGCCTGAGTCTTGAGCTTGTGTGCGCTGAGTGTGTTTTGGATTTAGGGTTGCGGGTATTAGGGCCTGGTTGGAACTGAGTTTAAGGTGTAGAAGGTGCATTGTTCTGGGCTTCGGGATTTTAATGTTTAGGGTGCGGGGTGTTTTGCTTTGGGTTGGAAATTAGACTGTAAGGTTTAGGGGTTACTTTGGTCCATTTTCAGGGTGTAGGGTGTATCGAGTTGAGGCTTTGGCGTGATAGGAGGCCTAGAGCTTGTCTGTACTGTCCTTAGGATTTTTTAGTTCGTACTATATAACCCTAGGGAAATATTCAAAATGGTATTTCTTTATAGGGCCAGGGACATTACAGTTATATCGTGATTGAGGGTTTACATGTACCCCAATTATTCACTTTTTTTTTGGATGTACCGATTAACTAGGGGCTGATTGCTATTAACTTGTAGGTCACTGGAGTCATGGGTATATAGGGCTTTGGATGCGCGATTTATCATTCAAGGCCAGTTTCTGTCTTACACGGGTTGCTAATTTGCCAGCTAGCGTTTAACGCAAGTACAGAACTCTACGCCCTGAACCCCAACCCTAAACCTTAAACCATGGGATCCTAAGCACTCGTCAAAGGTTCCTTGTGACAATGTGCACGTGAGGAATAGCAGCCTGGAGATGTGCACGTGCCTATGCAGGTTTTTCAAAATTATGGGTACCTTTAACGCGGCCCCAAAATGAAGAACACAGAAATGTTGGTGTCTGTTTATTGGAATCACCCTGTCTTGCGAAACTATCATATTTCCCTCCCCCCCAACCCTAAACGGATAGTTCCCCTTAAGTAGGTAAACTATGGTTTTGGGTAAATTAAAATAAGATCCCCATATACCCCATGTTCCATCTACATAAGGGGGACTATAAATCCCGACCCTCGAGTTTCTTTCCTGGAACATGCCAGTAGTACCTGGCATTCATGTACTTGCTGTTTGGGAAGGTCTGGGTTTAGGGTTTAGGTCTTCGGCTTTTTGACATGAGCCTAACACGGTTGATGTTACTGGGCAATTTAAAGCGACCTCACCCGACCTGACCCTAAATGGTGGTTTATATAGGGAATAGTACCAAAATGACCTTAAATTGGGAATTGAAATTCTTTTAAATTACTCTGTTTTAGGAATTCTGCACGATCTTAAGTAATCATGGGCTATAGCCTGCTGAGGTCACGCAGAGGCTTCTCCTAGACACTACAACCCTAAGACCGCTTAGCATCAAGAGTAGTGTTCCTAAACCCTGAGCCCTAGTTACAGCAGGTGATGGTGTCTCCCAAAGCTTTATAGCTTTGCAAATACCAGGAAGTTGTTCAATTCACTCCTTGTATGCGGGGGGCTCATCAATATTTAGGCTCCTCTCAGCTCACCGGCATGAATTTGAAAGCGGTTTAGGGTTTAGGGTTTAGGGTTCTTCTGCTTGTGATTCTATGGTAGAATACACTAAACCCTAAACCCTAAACCGCTTTTAGGTTGCACCGCCAAAAAATTGCCTCTGGTGTGTAATTTCGGGGTGGCCCCTGGGATATTTAATATTTTCCATAATGGCTTGAATAGGGGACCATATATACTAATTTTTCTCAATGGGTTTTAGGGGCCAACCTACCTAAACCCCAAAAAGTATGTAAAATAATTGCCCAAAAGGCCATTATTCTACATACTTTTGGGGTCCAACCTAGTAATTTTGGGTAAACCCTAACCCCTAAACCCNNCCTAAACCCTAAACCGTGGCAGGAGAGAACCATAGAGCTCACTCGCACAGACATCGTGGGAGAGCTGGAGGACCTGATTTACTAACTCAAAAGGGCCCCATATGAGCTGAGGGTTTGGGGTTTAGGG
>CAJNIZ010028914.1:0-41501 GCA_905231905.1 Symbiodinium pilosum | reverse complement strand
AGTCCAGAAAGAACCCAAGGAAAAACCAGATCAGAAAAACCAAAAACAAACAAAACCAAAAAAAACAAAAAACCCAAACCAAAAAAAATATATATATATTCCGGAAATCATGGATTTGAGGGTCCCTTGGAGGAGTTCCGGATTTTTTTTTTAAAGGTTTTTTTGGTTTTGGTTTTTCTGGCTTTTCTTGTTTGTTTTTTTTTGGTTTTTCCGGTTTGGTTTTTTGTTTTCTTGTACTACTCTCTAAACCTAACCTCTAAATCCCAAGGCCCCCCTCTAAGAGGAGGGAGACGTCGGCCAGTCGGCGTGGCGTACCTGAAATGTGTGAAAACGCAGCGGGCAGGTTCCCGCTTCGAACCTAAATACAATAATAGGGATATATATATATATATAGCCCTTAATGTGACCCCGAATATAGACTGTTACTGGGAGGGGGCAGTACCCAAGGTTTAGGGTTTAAGGTTAGGGTTTAGGGCTTAGGCTTGAAGACTTTCAGTACAAGGACCAAAAAGACTCAGGTACCAAATTGAAGGCCCATACTTCAAAGTTCCGAAAAGGTAGCATCTCTGTCCTGATTCCTACATCCTACAATCCTGAACACTTACGCCGCAAACCATTGTCCCCGAAGCTACTAGTCCTAAACCCTACACCCTAAAGCCTATACCGGAAACTCTAGAACACAAAACTCTTCCTAAGCCCAGCGGTTTAGGGTTAAGGCCGTAAACCCAAAACCCTAAACCTTAACCCTCAAGCCCATATAAACTTACAATGACGTTGGGTTCCCAAATTTCCTTACTTCCAAAACTTCAAAAGTTTTAAAGCTCAAAAGTCAGCCCCCCCAAACCCTGATTAACGGTAATAATCCTAAACCCTATACCCTAAATCCCAAAACCTTTGAGCCCGAGCCGGCGCAAATCAATACTATTTAGGTACTAAGACCCTTTCGGGACGGTACTTAGAGGATTTTTGGTTGCCCAACCCATTATCATAGGTTGTTTAAGGTTTGTCACCAGGGTAAATAGGATTTCGGGGTCAGGGATATGGACCTCATACTTGTATCATATGGCCGCTACAGTGTCCTAGTGTTTCTGTCTGGGCTGACCAGCAGCCTCAGAAAGCCCCTAAATCTTTATATGTTTAGATTCAAAGTTCCTATAATGCAGTCTTTATTTAGTCCCTTGTATATTAGCAAAGTTCAAACATCAAGCAAGTTCACCCGCCTCACCGCAATGGGTGATTTACATGGGCACCTTCGAAATCAGTCCTAACTTGGCTGAACTTCAGGTGCTGAAGCTTTTAACAGCCGGCGTATAACTCTGCCCTGCACCCTAAACCGTGCAAAGCGAACCCTATACCCTAAACCCTAAACTGTTCATACTCCCTCGAACCCTCATGTGGTATAGACGGCTCAAAATCTCGCTGCTGCGAGGCAGCATGCTTTCGTGGAGCCGCCTTTGATGCTATCGACGACCCTTGGCTTGACTTCTTGGATGTTAAGTAAGCATATGGGGGTTGGTCTACAGGTCCTTTGGGGATATTATTCAGGGCTTCGGTGGGTTTATGCGGGAGTACTGGGGGGAAATCATTCCCCATAATTGCCAACAGGAAATTGGATAAACTACCATAATATAGGTCCCTCTGAAGGGATGACTTAGGGTGAGTTATTTCCGTTGTAGACTTGTAGCTCTAACCTTGGTAAAGCCATGATTTTTCTGGGGGGCCCTAAACCCTAAATAAGCCCGTGCTGTCTGGGGAATCCCTCGCAGAATGTACAACAGACATGCAATGAACTTTGGAATCCAATGTGGACCCCAAGCACAGAAGCCCAAGAATACAGTAGGATTATACTAGGAACGTAAGGATCCTTTTGAGTATCAGTCCTACCATCGGGGTTTAGGGTTTCGGGGTTTAGCTATATTCTTGGGGTTCCCTGTTTTGGGGACAGCAAAGAGTACAAACTGCCTATACTTCGGACATTAGGCCAACATGACTGTGTAGAACTTACTTGCCATATCACTACTTTAGGCCGCAAGTATGCACCATACAGCTACATGGACCCTTTGGGTTAGCAGTTGACAAACTCTGAATTTGTTGGTGTAACAGTCTAGTGGGGTCATTCCTCTCCCAGTTACCCAAAACCCCAAAGAGCGAAATCTAGTACAAGGAATCCAAAGCATATGATGATTGCTTACGCGACGCTTGCTTACTGAACACGTCGGGCAAGCCTTCAGCATGGAACCTAATCCCCTAAACCCCAACCCCTAAACCCTAAACCCTAATCTTCTATCCGGACATTAAGCCCCTGATTTTGAGAACGCCCATGTGCGGGCTTTGAGTCCAGCATGTAGGTCTAGGATGGGGGGTTAGGGTTTGGGGTTTAGAGTTTAAGGATTAAACGAAGGATATTAGCCTAGGACTTACCGAGGCCCTAGACCCTTCCGGTCAGCCAGAAACCCTCAACCCTAAACCTTAAATCCTAAACCCTAGGGTTTAGGGTTTAGGGTTTAGGTCCTAAATCCTAAACCGTGAACCCTAAATCCAAACCCCTAAACCTAAACCCTACCTGGCTAACAGGGGTGGGCTTCCAGCGGGCCTGGTCAATTTTCCCCGGCGAACCTCAACCCCCAAGGCGATCCTAAACCCCAAGCTCGAAACCCTTGGTTTCAGGCTTAGGTTCTGGATGCAGGGTTTAGGTTGAGGGGTGGGTAATTATACCCTAACCTCTACACCCCAACCCTAAACACGGAATCCTTAAATCAGCCAAAATCCTTCAATCCAAGAAGCCCCCTAAACCCCTTAACCCTGAAACCCTAACCCGTAAACCCCTTAACTCTAAGCCCTAAAGCCCTAAAGCCCTAGAGCCCTAAACCCTAAGCCCGTAGATGGGCATGGTCAAGATCAAGCTCCCCTCAACGACCCCGCAGATGAGACTTTAGGGTTGACGGTTTAGGGTTCAAGGGACCAAGAAAAGACCCCTGATTGTGAAGAAGCACTGAGCCCGAAGCCTCTGAACCCTAAGCGCTTAAACCCCCAAACCTAAACCCTAGAGCCTGAACCTTGTCTTCTTCATACTAACCTCTACCCAAGGCTTAAAATCCTACACCCTTAACCCTAAACCCCAAAGCACTGAAGCCCGAACCCACAACCCACAATCCTAAACTCAGAAACCTTGAAGCTCGGTCCCTGAACCCGAGGCCCTAAACCCTCATAGTCCCCCTTAAGTAGATAGAAGATGGCTTTGGGTATATTATAACAAGATCCCCATGTATTCCATATTCTATCTACTAAAGGGGCTCCCTGAAAAGTACATCCTAAACCCTAACTCCTAAATCGTAAACCCTAAATCCTAAACCATACTAAATCCTAAACCCTAAACCCTGTATTCTATCTGCTTAAGGGGGACTATAACCCGTAACTGCCAAGGCATCCTCTTCTCTTTGCCAGGGGATCGGCTTCCTAGGCTTCTCCGGAGTCTTGTGGGTCAATGAGCTTCATACTTCAAGAGCGGTTCAGGGTTTGGGGATATAGGGTTTAGGGGTTGGACCTAAACCCTAGACCCTAACCAAAATCAAAAACAGGGCTTGGGGGGAAGATGCTCATCTAGTCTAAGTTGCCCACCCCGGGCCCCCAATATGGGCCTCTCTTGGATTCCTGGGTCCTAACGATGGGCCGTTTATTAGGGTTCAGGGTTTAGGGTAATGTTTCATAGGCAAATAAGGACCCCAAGACTACCCTCAGAACTAAGGGATTGTAGGCCTCCCTTGTGGCATAAGGGCTTGGGGTCTAGAGGCCGAGGGGTTAAGGGCTTAGGGTTTAGAGGTAATTTTTTATTGTTTAAGGTTTAGGGTTTAGGGCTGTGGGGTTTCTTGCTAACCTTTGGGACATTCAACTAATAACTAATACTGATCCAGGAGGGCTTTTAGATTTCTCAACAACCATTCTGACAACGGGATGCGCTACAAGCCCCTGCATGTATTTCATGGGATTTAAGCAGTTGCTGGACAAGACCTAATGTTTTGACAGTAGCCTGACAGCCGCACGTACGCGCATGTCAAATAGTTGTCTCACACAGCTGGGAGCGCATGGCAAGCTTAAACAACCAATCCTAGACGGCTTCAAAACATTGCAAGCGATCAAAGGTGTGAAATATAGTCACCAAAGACATACCTTCAGCTTCTTAGGGGGCGTTTCAATATGTCTTTAGGTTTACATATGAGCTATAGTCTAAACTCCTTTAAGGGGTCATATAGGGGATTATATAGGGGACTACTAAAGACAAGATATTCAGGGGGATACTGGGAGTTTAGACTGGAGCTCGTATGAGGTTTATGCTAGGCATCTAGGGAGGTAGCTGACTCAGGGACCATCCATTGACCCGGTCTGCACCCTCAACCATACGTCCTACACGAGATCTCCCAAAGCCCTAAGTCCTAACAACCTTCAACCGTGAGCCCTACATGCTGGTTACCACAAGGCTACTACTGGCCCATGGCTTTCATCCTGTAATGTCTTTCCCCCAAACCCTAAGGCCCTTAACCCTGAACCCTAATAGTAAAGCCCTGAACCCCTAAACCCTGAACCCCTTAAACCCTAAACCCCTAAACCCACATCTTTAAGAACAAGAGACCTACAGGCCTCTCTTCGTGGTTTGACACGTTGCTGAAGCCGGTGCCTCACAGCATCTTGGCGTTGTTTAGGCTTTAGGATTCAAGGTTTAGGTTTCGGGGTGGGGGATTGTGATATGAGGGCTTCAGGGATTAGGGTCCAAGTTTTTGGGGTCTCGCGCCTGGGTTTAGGTTTGGGGGTTTAAGGATCACGTAGACACCTTTTCTACAGCCCAACTGGCCCCAACAAGGAGGTGATTCAAAAGGGATAAGGACTTAGGGATCAGGGTCCCCCAAGATTAACATTGAGCCTAAAAAGGATCCCAAAAAGGCGGTTTTGGGTTGAGGGTCTAGGATGTTGTAAAAAGCGGGTTATGTGGGCTCCATGTTACTTTGTGACAGGGTAGGATCTGGAGCTTTGAGTTTGCTTCTGGATTTAGATTTGTTGGGGGTTCACGGGTTAGAGCTGTATCAAAGCGGGGCCTGGTAAGTTCTGGAGAGATACATGGGGATTACACATGGGGCAAGTTGTCCCTAATCCTTGTTCTTTTGGGGCATGCTGGTGAATAGAAGGTGGCTGATGTAAGATTGGACAACCCAACGACACAGCCGAGATAGAAGGACATTTCTGGTGGACAGTTCCCTCCATTCAGCCCTTGATCTATGTATACCTCCTGGTCTGCCCATATACTCATTAGCAGTACTCTCCCCAGATACTCATTATGTGATGGCCCTATGTAAATGCAGCCGCTTGGTGCTGGTACTTCCCCACCTTGATCTCCTTTCAAAAATGCACGCGGTCCGCCGCCACGCGGTTTAGGGTTTAGGGTTTTGCATGTCAGTGCAGGAGCGTGACCCAAGCCCTACGAAACTCCATGAAGCCCATGCAGCCCTGTCTTTTCGTTGCACACTTCTTTTTGAGATCGTGCACATACTAGGTTTCCAAACTGTCTGCAGCTACCAGAAGCCATGTTCTCAACCCTCACAACCGTAAGTTTTCGAAACTGTAAGCCCCGAAGCTTTCTCAGCAATCGTCAGAAACTTCAACAACATGACATTTCTAGACCCCTCAAGTACCCTCTATAACAAACCCTGTAAATCCTATAAACCCTACAAACCCTAAACCTTCAAACCCTAAACCTCAAACCCTAACCTACGCAGACCTCAGTTCAGGGTAGTGCGGTAGTGGGGGGGAAGGTTGAGCAAGCACAGAGGCAGCCAGGCCGTTAGTTGTTCCATACTGCGTTTAGGATTTGCGGTTTGGGGGCTTGGGTTTAGGGCTTGGGGTTTAGGATTTTCTTCGTCCCTCAGGTCCAAGCCATCAGCCCTGAACCCTAAACTCAACTCCTAGACCGTAAGCCCCAAACGCCAAACACTTAAGACCACAAAAACCCAAGCCCTAAACGCTACATGTTAAGCCCCAAAGCCTGAACCCTAAAACCTCATCCAAGGCTACATCCAGACAAGACATTGTGAGGACATGCAGAGGGAAAGGGTTTACGGTCAGGGGGTTTAAGGGTTCAGGGCTTAGAGATTGTGATTTGCAGTTTAGGGTTTGTGCCTTGGATCTTGGGTTGAGGGTTTAGGGTCGCCTAAGGTGCCATAGCAAGAATATAGTCCTGATCATAGAGACCCTGGGGCTACAAAGACTCGACTTTGCCCAGTCTTTTCAGGAAAGACGTGTTTCTGTCATTTCATTGGTGTTCCCCTCAACCTCGCCCAACCTCGCTCTAAGCAGAAATGCTCAAAGGTTATCATAGGCCTCTAAACCATATCAATAGCCTTTCAGCCAAACCTCATGTGCACCCGCTTGCTAAAGAGTGAATCGAGCTCACTGAATTTTCCGACCCAGCAAGTCTATCGAGCGGAGGCAGCAGACCGATTCAACCTTAGATGCCCAATGATCAGTCCGCAGACTTGCGCAGCTCAACAAAACCTTTTCTGGAAGATCTATTGCTATTCCAAAGGGCTTGGCAATGTGCTTCTTGAACGCCCTCAGCCTGTGACACGATCAGTTTCTGGCTTCCGGGTTAGTGGACAGGCAACAACGTTACCCATCTAATGATGATCGTATGAGTCTTGCATTCCCCACATGAGAACTGGCCTGATACGAGAAGCTTTGAAGACCCACTCCGCACGCTTGTCCGCATGAGCCACTTTGGAAAGACCTGATACCCCGAAATGAAAAAAATTGACATTGATTTGGTCGGCTCAATTAGGAAAAACTGCTCAATTAGGAAAAACTTCTTGATTCCCAAGCTGCGTTTCACCAGGGACATTGAAGCCTCATCAACAAAGCAATGCTCGTACCTGAAGTTCACTCCTTAGTTGAATCAGTTGTGATCTTAATCTGTGGGCTGAACACTGAAACGCAGTAGGACGTATTGGATCTATGCGGGGTATCCAGTGAAAATTCAAGGATCCCGGGTATATAGCCATGAAGCTTTGAAGTTCAAACAAGGAGCTATAGTGCAAAGTGTTCTCCAGGAGGTGAGAAAGCATCTTGGTAGGGCATAGAATAACAATAAAAATAGTAATGTATAATATAATTAATAGTAATAATAATTAATCCAAATATGATATGAATTATTCACGACTATTCATGTGGCTCCCAATGGGCTTGATAAGGATTCCATCAAGTTGCGTGCCGCTTCGGTACGATCTTGAAGGGGCTCAGCCGCGCTTTTGCCCTGCAAGATTTTGTGGTTATATAGGCGCCTAAATCATCTAGTACGATTCATCAACACTGTACACCATACCATCGAGAACTACCGGTATACCCGAACCGCCAATATTAATTGCAAAAATTTTAAACCCTATTCAAAAGTAGCTGCTGGCACCACGAGCCTCAAGCTCATCGTCAGCAGGGCAAGATGGGCTCGCTGAAAATTGGTTCCAGCATCGTAAATGTCACGGGCTTCCTCAGGTGTCCTGGGATCGAGAGGAGGTTAGGAATCACTATTAATTCCTACATCATACTGTTTAAAACATGTTTAAACTACATGAGTATAACACTGTACTAGATAGGACAGTAGGATATCTAGGTTTCTAGCATGTAACAAACATGATGCGCCATGCCCTTTCTAAAAGTCAGTTCAGGGTTCTATGCTAGTTGCGTAGGAGATTCTTTCAACAATTCGACACTTGTAGTTGTATACCATGTATGTATAAACTCTAGATCTAGGGGCTCTAAAATGGAGCTTGGCAGCAAATGCCTCCCACACCGCTCAAGTCGCCAAAACAAGGTCGATAGGGAAAGCCTGAGCTGAGCCAGATGAGAGCACGGCAAGTTCCATACATAATTCGATCATTTCCTTGTTGTTACGTACAATGCTCAGCGTTGCTGATGTCGATCTTACATCAAAAAAGTGCATTGTTAGGTTTCTTTCTGGAAAGGGGTTCCACTGGGGTAAAGGCCTGGGCAGGATACGTTCTAAGACCTAGGACGAATAGACAGCGCAATATATTCAGTGCAAAAGCAGGAGTGCGACGGATACAAAAATTCCAATTAGATGAGGAGCCCCATTGCTTTCTATATAGATATATATAATAACGGATTGTTCCTATCATACTACTACTACTACTACTACTCCATGATCAATATACTAGAAACCAACAGCTGACTATGTGTCGTGAAGGATTTAAATGGTAGGAGACCAGGATGGTACATGGTGGTAAGGTAGCTACGTAGCCATGGTAATCTTGCGATGCAGCTGGGCCCGCGGACTAGTGCGACACTTGTCAGAGCCACTTGTCCAAAAAAAGGGTGATTCGAGGATATAATGGACTGCAAAACACGAACCAACCAGCTCATCTACAGTACAACACAGGCTAGCGCAGTCCTTTATAATGAAGTTCTTTGGTCCATGTTGGCCATTCAAACCTAAAATGTTGTGCACTGATCATACCACGCAAAATACTTGAGGCCTGCCATGAACGGCTGGTCCGATTATACATCATGCATACATATGCATGAATGAAGGTGCCCCCTGTAAGATGCTACCTTCTATCAACATGGAACTTAATTGGAAAGGGCTTGTAATTAATTAGCACTTGTCACATCAATCATTGAGAGATCGAGAATCAAGATTGGGGCTGGGTTTCGGCGTTTTTTGTTTTTTGTCTCGGGCTGGCATTTTTTTTTCGTGTAGATCCAGGTGCCTATTTGAGGTGATATCTTGGATTGTGGTGATGTTTCTGATCTTTCTTCGCAAGTTGGGATAACAACATATAACATGTGACCCATTAAAAGTCGACCTCCATGCAAGGTTGCGGGTTTGGGATCCTACCAGATGGTCATGTCTGGGTTTGTTGGGCTTATATAGGTTAGAGTTGGCCGGGGGTTGGGATCGTAGTTTTGCAAATTTGTAAGTTAATTGGGGCTTGGTAAACATATGGAGGCTCAAGCAATTTAAATGATAATGGGCACCGCTCATATTTACCAATACCAACTGCTAGATCATATGTATTACATACACATTAAAAAAATGTCGTATATACATGATATATTATTATAATATAATACATAGCCTGATCGAGACCCGATCTTACATGAAGAATCACCTCTTTTGGAACATGACGCCCCGAACCCTAAGCCCCCTCCCCCACACTCAACATCTTTCCCAAAGGTCGGAAACTATGGATCTGGTGGTGACGGCTTTAGGAGACCAACGGCAAAAGTTCGGATGTCAGAGTTTAAGGTTTGATCGAAGAAGGTTTATATATAACAATTTAAAGGGTTTAGAGTTCAGGGTTCGGAGTTTGGGGTTCAGGCTTAAGCAGGGTCATATATCTATAATGTGATTGATGAGGGTTTGCAAATCCTACTTCTCCTATTTGTCGACCGGCTCGCGGGGCATTACCCTCTAGAGGATGACAGTTATGAGCCCACTGCAGCATAAGGAAATCAACCGAAATCTTGTATTGTAATATTATCCCACATCCACGTAGATACATTATTTGGGGAACAGGTGCCAAGAAACATGCAGTACGAGGCTAGGCTAATGCGGGGATCTGTGAAGCGCCCGGGCTCGGAAGCGGCAGTTGCTAAGCAGCTTGCCAACCACGAAGTGATAACCCTGCCATTGTAGGCTTTGCAGGTCATCATGACGTCGCCGTTCTTCTTGTAGAGCTGAGATCGCGGGCAGCAATCATGAACTACACATGCCAGCACCATAAAATGATACGCGTTAAACACTGTACTATACACCCGCAAAACAAACCAGGGAATGAACCAGGCCTCCGAGGTCTACCGAAAACAAAAGCCACGAATCACCCCCAATTAGTATAAAGTGATTAGAATATAATATATGTATTCATGTATACAAGCATTATCAATTAGCTACATCAATTCAAATTGAGGTCCCAGGCAGACTCGCATGATCCCCTGAGAAACCCGTCATGTATATAACATTGGGTCTAGTGGCTAGCCGCTCAGTAAACTCAGGTTGGGAGCAGGAAATGCTCTCTTGACGGCGCCACGATCGAAATGCCTTGTATGCAGTCTTCAATCGCAGCCCCGAAGATTCATCGCACGAACCAAAAAAGCCAGAGGTGAGGAGCATGGACCTTAGATCAGATAATGGCATTTTAAGTAATAGCTAGTCGAAAATAAAGGGAGGCTATATACAAAAATAGAATCTTGAAGAGCGCAGTTCCTAAGGGGGATGCTTTAAATTCATATGTATTATACGTTTCAGGTACCAGCTTCAAGTTCATTCGGGCATGCTAGCGAGATCTTCCCAATAAGAATTTCACCTCTACAAACCCACAACAATAGCAAGAATGCGAAATCGAGCTCTTTCATAACAAGCGGCCCGCCCATAAGAGGACAACCAGCTGCCGTCTTTAAAAAATCAACTATCACAGAAGCCAAAGAAAACATCATTTTGAAAGCTAGGATGCAAGCTGGATCCGTTGAGATGCATGCAAAGTCCCAAATTCAGCACATGCATAGAGCATATCTTTATGAGACCAGGATGGAAGCCTCGAAGGGCCAGCAATGGACCTGGCCGAGTTTTAAAGAAGAACCACAATGAGGTCATGATGGTGGAGATGGCATTTAAAAGAAATACGAAACCCAACAAAGCATATATTATGTAGATCTATAGATGCTACATATGCAGGTCTTAACTCAGATAATATATAGTATTCTAGAAACGATTCAGAATATATGTTCTAGCTTCTAAGATGAATTCGAACAAGCTGAGGGAAAACATGACCCAATTATTATAACATACACTATTGTAATACAAGTAATATAATATGTATATATATATATAGCCTTCCATCTAAATTTTCCAGATAGCAAGTACGAATCCCCAAGGCCTAGCTCTTATAAAGGCTTCTATATTGCAAAGGTCAAAAAAGTAAGAGTTCAAAGTACGTTTGACATAGATCGAGTTGCAAGGCTCCTCGTCAGGAACCCGATGCACCAAAAAGTCCACCAAATCAAATTCCTTCTCAAGCCAGCCGGGGTGATTGTAATATAATAATGAAGGATCTGACGACGTTTTGCGCGCAGGGCACTTCCAGCAAGTCTTTGTTGCATTCCATGAACACTTTGGGAAACGAAGTGTTTCTTTCAGCCAAGCCCAATCCCCACGGATCTCTGTGCAGGCAAACTTGGTCAAAGCTTTTGGAACAAGGGAACGCCCGGCCATCATCCTTCCAATTTTGCCCGTAATCATTTCGCCTTCATGACCATGGCTTGGCCAGAGGCCCTCAAATGCGCAATTCAGGCTCCATGTGATTCTTCTCCAGATGGGAAGCAAGGTGCGATAAGAACAGATTTTGTCCTCCTGTATACAGAAAATCAGGAACCTGCTGTATCGCGCCGATTTTGGTCTCCATAGAGGAAGATTCATGAAAATGGAAACCATTTTATATTGACCGAATTCTGTGAAAACTTTCGCCCCGTCACCCCAAACTCCAACTGGAACATGGGAATCTGAAGCAGGATGATGTTTGGACCAAGGCTCCCCAACAGCTCTTGCATGCCTCCAGTAGGCATCTACATCCCCAGGCCGTATAATCAAGCCAGCCTTGTATAGAAAAGCCAAGATACTATGAGGGTCCCATCATCCACTGCCTCCATTTTGTATGCGCCCTTGGTTTCCCCATTGCTGTCCAGTACAGGAATATCGATATGAACTGTGTCCTCGGCTTCTGCAGCTGCTCAATGATCAATACATTATAGGTTTATAATACTGATCTTAAAGGCTTCAGGAATGGGTCATGGAGGGTTGGTTCCGCTGTTCAGGGCTTGATGGATTGCAGGTTCAAAAGGCTCAGCAGGTTTGCTTGATATCATGATCTTAATTGTGTTCCTGGGGCAATTGCGCGAGGGAGAGCTACATGACCGAATCTTCATACTTGCGATGGCTAGGAGGCTTCAAATATATATGGATCATGGATGCTTAGTAGATCGTAGCTTGCACACAGTACACGAGATTCGCAGTTTACAGTTGAGGATTCTGGAGCTTCGGGCTTCAAGTTGTTTTGGGTCCAGGAAGTGGGGCTAAGGTGTATATATATATATAGATTTGGAGTCTTGACCATCATGGAACTATACCAGCACATACATTCTAGATAATTTGATTTCAACCCTCGAAAGCTCAGTGGATCTCATAATGAAACTCCCGAAAAAGGCTTCTAGCCATAACATCTAGCAACGTTGCACCGAAATTTGTTGTCATGTACTTGGGCTTGATCAATTTGGGTACATTTATTATAGCTTCAGGGGCACGACTACACTGGAGAAACACCTTTGGACTCGATTCCGGTCAATGGATCAAGCAATTCCAATATTCCGTGCATTGTACAAGAATTGCTACGGGACATGTAGCGTGAAATCTATTTAAGAATGAAAATTCAAAAGCTAAAGCGTGCGAGCTAGCAACAATCGGCAGCCTGCAGAAGCGCCAAAAGTCCCGAGCATCATTTTTCCCAGATAACTTGCCAAAGTGGCGGCTGCTGGGGTGAACTGTTGTTTCCCCGCTCTCCTGAATGAAGCTTGCGAATTTGTTGCAATAAACGATATTCAATGTTAGTTTGGAGATCCCTTAGTTCGGCCTATCCTAGTTCTAACACGACACTAGTATATAATATATATATATAATTTGTATTGTCCATATGATATATATAATATTATATATATTGATCGATGAATACACTGTCAATCTGCACTGCCTATTCAAACAACTCATGCGCGAAAAACCTTGTATATATGTTGCACAGGCACATGGCCTTACCTCATGCCCCGTACTGCATTATTTGCGTTGGGTTGCCGATCATGGTTGACTCCCAGTTCCCTGAGTTGCAAAACAATGGATCTTCCAGTAAGTAGAGACTTATGAGGTTGCATCATATATCCTGCATTTGTTGATCAAGGGCCTCTTGATTGAAGTAGGACGATCTGTTGTAGAATTTTCGAAAGCCTGCGCATGCTTGAACTTGAAATATTTCGCACGGAAGTTCCTACACACGTTAGCCATTGAATTGTCTAATACCATATGATCCAAAGAAATTGCCTATCTTGTGTACCCTACACTTGCCATCTATGTCTGCTCTGAATACATCAACCCCGTGCAAAAGATTCCTGAGACCCGTAAAGTTGAAGATTTCATGAATTCATTTCACACAACGCCAACAGAACGCTTAAGTTCCCTGCTGTAGATGCCTAAAAACTGCATACCTTAGCTGCCATAGTATAATTGTATATATATAGCTGAGCTGAGGTTTCTTGGAACGAAGTATGATCGATACTGGACGACGAGCGGTGCCCTGTACTCCACGCAGATTACATGAATTATGGGTGTTGATGTTTATAACCTTGGGCACTAGTAATCACGACATGAATTCGATGATAGAAAGGGCTTCAAGGAAAGTTCGGCTCTTGCGCACTTGGACCTATATCAAATCTTACTGCAGCCAGAACTACTGCAAATGCGATGGAAATAATGGGCATAGGTGCTAGGCATTTTTGGGGATACGCCGCATTTCTTCTATTCTGCAAGCTGTGTCATGTACAGCTTAGTGTAAAAATTAGTTGGTGTACAAGTTGACAAACGGTCGATTATCATGTGAACCGTGATTACGTAGGAAACTATACCGAAGGGAGACATTAGAGTGATCCTGACTGATCATCGGGCAACGAGGATCGCCTTCACGTTCACTTCATTCATTCAGGGTGCATCATTATGAACTATAATTTACACCTAGCCACAGAAGCAAACTACTGCTTTGGCATAGCGCCGCGATGTCCTGTTGTACAAGTTGTCGCTTCCCTAGCCCTGAGTTGAAAAATCATGCATGTAGTTGGGGCAGAAGCTACTATCTTGCATTCGTGGCGTAGTCTACCACTGTACTAGACACACGAGTCTGCCTCCTTGCACAAAGCACATGTTGCACATGCATGGATGAATTCATTAAATTCAGGAAGGGATACTAGTCTCAATATGCCGAGCAACATGACAAGGATATACTCCTTGACAAGTAGGAGGGGAAATGTAATATTTTAGTCTGCAATTACTAGTGTACAATTCAAGTATAGAAGAATTCGTTGCGAATGACCTGAGCTGAGTCAGAAAAACAAGACATTGGGCCAGAAATTGCCAACCCTTCATGAACTTCAATGAGTTCTCTATGGTCTTATGTATAAATAAAAATATATCCCCCACACACAACTATAGCTATGACACCCCAAACTTACAAAGCGACAAAGTGCAAAATCCCAATCGCGAAAAAGTAGCTTCAAGGATAGATAGATGAATTTATATCATGAATGAATGAATTTAAAATCCCTCCAATAGACCTCGTGGTTTTGGCCAAGGTGCTTCAATGTGGGCTCTGATCGACTTCACAGCGCGCGACACGCTGCAGACCTGTGGTTGCAGCAATTAATGGATGGATACTTGGGCCCCAATTCTCACACCCTGTGGCCTATATGGCTGTCTTACATTACATTGATTTATATTTATATAATATATATTCATGCATGCTGGGACCATAACTGCAGTATAGTGACGTGATTTCTCCATTCATTTATATGTGTATATATGTATATATATAGAGAGTATAGAACGATATATATTAATTAAAGCAAATAAATATAATATATAATATAAAACCTATCCTATATACGTACATGTGCCATTACCGACCCGCTACCCTCTACATAAATTTGAAGGGGTGGCTGCTCCAGAAAGATGCGGAGAACTTGGAATTACCTAGTGCGCGTGCAGTATCATGTAACATCGGATCAGAACCCCATAACTTCGATACGGAAATCGAAACAGTTCTAACAAGGAAACCTCTGAAAGTCTATAGATATGCGCGTCGGAGCCCATAAAACAGAGAACAAGACACTCCATTGGCTACATCCTCGATAGCATTGTCGAGCACAGGCTGTTTGTCGAGATCCACTGGGCCTGCGTGGCATCTTTGTTAAACAATCTGATTTCTCTGGGGAAGTAGAAATGGCAGGAAGAATTGCTCCAGCACAACGTCGGCCAACAGCCAATGAACTAATAAATGAAAACGGGAATTTTTCGGGCTGCGGTGCCTTCAGCAGAATCGCATCACTCGAAGCTAACGGAAACTGGCTTGTGGATGGCACAATACTACGGCATCAGCACATACATGCATGCTAGCGTGCATGATGGCTGCAGAGAGATTTATAAGCACAAAAGGCGAAGGGCATGTGCAGTCACACGCCCCGGCGCAGCACGCCAGGGTTCTGACATGGCCTCCCCGACAGAGCGGCGCCACTGCTCCCGCTGGAGAATGTTAATTGAGATATAATGCATATATATATATATAGTCCAACGACATGGCCTAAAAATACTATTCTAGCTAAGTGTTTGAACTGTTTCTAGTATATATTATACATACACACAATGGAATTCGAATTTCATGAATTTAGAACAGTACAGTTTATTCATTCAGCTAGTCTCTACAAGGATGGTACACTAATTAATGCAATGAAGAGATTAATGCTTCATATCAACGACTCCCATGTACCCTGATCAGAAGGCTCGTTATAAGCGATTGCTAACCCTGGATCGTTTAGATGCGTAATTCCCGAATTCTCGAATGAATGATCAACATTGCTCCAGCAGGGTCGCATCTAAGGTGAACTCTTGTACACCCCGGGCCATTCGCCTGGACATCGCTGCTCAGCAAAATGTGAGCCATCAACCCTGAAGCTACAATCTTGATTAAATCAACCACTGACTTCATGAATCTGGGTAAGTAGTGGCCTGAAAAAAAGAGTATCATTATCTAACAACACGTACACTGTACTAGTTTAGAGGAGATATGCAAAGAAGAAGCTGAGAAACCATCTCAGCCCTCACGCTAGGATGATGAAGCTTCTAATAATAATGGTGTCCTCACAAACATCATACTTAGATCGAACTCCGCATTCAGTTGATCGCAAGCTTGTCCATGCTCTCATCGAACGCACGGCTGGCTTTCTTGGCCAAAGTAATCAGGCCATCCACCTTGTCCACCTGACCAGAAGAGGCCCAACCAAGCCCCTCAAAATCAAGTCACAGTAGAGAATAATTGTGGATCCGATTAGCACTGATCTCCAAAAGTAGTTTAGGACGCAATGTTTCATTGTAGAACGAAACGAATAAATAAAGTAGATCCTCATACCCTACACCCGAATTTATAAACCCTAAAAACGCTTAACCCTACATCTGGTTTTCCGAAACACTTTCCATACAACTCGACTAGTACCAATTATTGTGTCATCTAGCTGTCTTCTTGACTATATGAACCCCTCCAAACACCGGCCTCATCATGGTCGCATGCGCCCTGCAAGGAATCACGGGCTGCCCGCAAGCCATTCTTGTGCTTGCTAACGGCTTCGAGCAGCGGCTTCTTCACATTGGCGGGCCTGGGGAAGGAATTATTATAAAGTAATTGGGTAGCAGTTATACTGCTAGATCTATGTTTCATTCATGCCTATATTATATAGCCCTGAATCCTGGAATAGTAATTATTATATAGTGTTGAGAATCGTGCTAATTTAGTGTTATGGTGCTAGTATAGGCTTCGCTTGTGCTTATAAACCTTGTAGGTATTACTGTCTATATGGCATATACTGTTAATGTTGCCAAGTTCAAAACCAAAATATCTAGAATCATAGGATAGATTAGATGGGACCCCTGATCCAGACTCATATTTATTTCACTTCCACTGCGACATGTACTGCAAGTTTGGAATTCTACGTCTATGTGTATGGACACCCTCATCCTTGAACCGGAATTATGAGAAATTACCGACTTAAACAGAAGAAATCTCGAAAGCCGGCCTGTATTCCCTATAGCACAATTTACAAGCCTTTGATTGTTTCATCTCAAGCCCTAAGCCCGCTATGTTAAGTACATGAGGCGCGTGGCAAAAGTAGACTGGAACCCGCGCGTGGCAAAGTAGAGGCATCGTACAACATGTACATCATCACCTTTAATTCTATTTGAATCTAAACTTGCGGAGAACACGCTCAACAAGCTGGCGTAAAAGCCTACTAGATTTTCATGGGATTCCTGAATAATGAATGAAGTTATATTACCACGAAGGGATTGTTTCTGGGTTCGATGGATTTGGGGGCCCAATTCGTCATTGGCCTGTCGCACAGGAGATCTAGCTAGCGTACGTCCTCAAAATATATAATATAATATATATATATAGATGGACATGAGTTACGTTGCCCCAGTAACTTCTATGACCCAAGCAGGCAAGGTCATATGCATAGACATCATCCTCCAAATTCAACTGCAGGGGCCCCATAGGATGAAAGGGGCAAGGTGTCGAGACCGTAAGAGTACGAGCTATCATTGAGCATTATTTTTTGAGATGATCTGATTTAGTGGTCTAGCCGCTCGCTAACAAACTGACTCTGAGTTTGCTGCATTCTCTCGATCTTGGCCTCCTTCTTGCTGCTTTCCTGAATCTTCTGGTTGATGGCGGCAATGACCTCGCGCAGGTCTGACAGATATCCGCGTGATCCCATTAGTGCGCCCTAATATAAGCCCTAAACCTCGCCTAAATATAAACCCTGCCTGGCCTAACTAATTAAAACCCTAACCCTAAATCCTAAATCCGAAATTTCATGAAACCGATGGCCACGAACCCCGTCAGAGGTGATAGCAGTATCTCGCATACATGAGCGAGAGGAACAAACACAGTTAACATGGATAGACTGGGTCAAACGCAAATTTGCGCATGAAAAGCAGCTCAGGAATGACGAAATGAGGTGACGAAATGGATGGATGATGATGGCAACCCAGCCGCAGCGCAGATGAAGTATTGATGACCGCATGCCTCCAGCTAGAGGGCTCATCATGTCAATCAAGGTAGCATATAATGTAGAATAACGTCCCACAAGAAATCGCAGCTAATCCAAATTATAAACAAGACTGCCTGAAATTCATCTCTACATCATCCTGACATTGTATGCGCGCACCTTGTTGGCGTCGTCCTTCTTTGACTTCCTTTGGGCGTCCTGCTCCTTCTCCTTCTGCTTGCTTTGCTTCTTTTGCTCGCGCTCCTTCTCGCGCTGGGCTTTCTCCTGCTCCTTTCTCTTTTCCCTTTCAAGCCGTGCTTCCAGCTGCGCAGCTGTCTCCTTTTTGCCCTTCCCACCCTTCTTTCCATTCTTCTTGTTTTTCTTGAACTTCTTGCCCTTCTTGCTTTTCTTGGCTTTCTTGCCTTTTCCTTTTTTTTCTTCTTTTTCTTGTTGTCTGAGCTGCTGTCATCGCTGCTGCCACTTGCGCTGCTAGAGTCCTCCGTGTCGCTGCTGTCCTCGCTTTCCGAACTGCTGGAGTCCTTCTTCGACTTCTTCTTGTTTCTTCTTTCTTCGGTGACTTCGGGGCGGGGCTCTCATCATTGTCAATGTCGCTCAAGGACCACAGCGACTCCACCACATGATCTTCAGTGTCTTCTTCCGATTCGGAGTCCCACACGAGAAACAAGGTCATTTCCGGGCGCCCCGGAAAGTCCGGATGCTGTTTAACATGACTCTTGCAAAGCGCTTCGTCTTGCAGACGGGTCGTGCACAACTCATCGGCCAACTCTTCGCTGTATTTCTCACAGATTTGTGAGTAAGTCAACCATCGTCGCGCACCTTTCCGGCGGTGCTTGTGCTTCTCCTTGAGGGAGACAACGAAGGAGCTTTGGCTCCAGTTCCCGCCGCAAGACACAAACTGTTCGTACAAGAGTTGCATCTTGTCAGGGCCTTGACTGCGATTCCTTGGATGGGACGATGGGGGCTGATGTACTTTACGTCTATCGATCTAGCTGTATAGATCTGGAGTTTTCAAAGTTGAAAGGCGCTTCGCTGCCAATTCGGATTGAAAAAGGGACCCGTAATATATACATGTATACATACATACATACATACATACATCGGAAATGGATTGACCGACTTTAACTGACTGTGGGAGGGAGATGCACCAAGTAAACACGTAGGCCAGGTAGTAATCCGGAAATCGCATGTCAGCTCTTAGCATGTGGGCCTGCACACGTCTCAACTAGTGAAGTTTGATCAATATGAACATGAGCTTTCCAAACCCAATGTACTATAGATCTATACATCCACTAGGAGGCAAAAACTAATGTATGGATCATGGATCGTGGCCATTATAACCCACCTATATACCTTGATCGACCTGCTCCAGTAGAGGAGCTCGGAGAAACTCAACCAAGAGAAATTTCCTAGTACAGTGCACTATATTTCATCATTTTATAATTAAAGTATATATATAATTTATATACGTTATAGTGCACACATGTGTAGGACCCCTTTGTACATAGAGTAATTGCATGGAACCATAGAAGATTCTGTGATTTTCTTTTATCATTTTCGAAGTTACTAGTATATATATAAACATGACTCTATACCATCGTCTGGCTACTAGCTCCTGCTGTGAACTTTGATGATACGAAGCTAGCTTATGAACTAAACTCGGGCTTGCGCACTTTATCCCATGACCCTTCTATGACTACCCTATGATCTCAATTAAGGCTATATCTAACATCCGGCTGAGGCTCTGCCGCGCGCATTCATGGCCGCCTTTCGAAGAACATCCGGGGAAGCGCCACCTGGGCCAAAGGAGATGTTGGTTACTAGATCCCTTATCAACGGTAGATTCATGAAACTGAGACGATGATGTAAAAAGAATAGCACGCTAATCTAATTGAACTTATGACAGAAAATCTGTATTTCTCTCGGTGTTGCAAGAATTTGCAATTTGAGTAGGTCTCATCTCTTGATCGATTGAAATGGGGGAAGTCGCAAGGTATACTAGCTAGTAGCCTCAAAAATCCAGAGTATGGCCAGTACACAGGCCTGACATGGAATGTATAGAAGGGACTCGCTTATCCAAAGGGCTTCTTGATGATGGTGGGTTTTTAATTCCGCGCATGCATTCACGCAGGTATAGTATTGAACTTCACAATCATATAATTTAGGAAGTAAATTTGGTAGATCGTAGACAAGGCCTATACAGCTGGTATCGTTCCACAATCTCGGAGCCAGGAAGCTGATGTCATGGAATAACTAATCCCCAACTCCCAGTGTGAGGCAGATGCGCTTGCATGTGCAAATATTATAATATAAGCTATTATAATAGCCTACTACTCTGCGTAGTTTGATCAATTGACTGAGCTCGGCCAGATCAACTTCCAATGTACTCTGCTCCGTAATATAATGCACTCATAGGCATGATGAATTTGCCCAGTTTGCTCATGATTCTTAGTGCTATTATTATAATTATTATATACTTTCTAGCATGCTTGCATCTCTAAGGAATCTCGAGAGAACCATCCCATAATAGCAATTTAGTCAAGCGAGGAGCTGGTCAAAGACCTGTAGAACCTGTTCTTGCGGTTATGCTTTGCTCGCTTAGCTGCTTCTGCTTTGTCCTTGTCCTCCTCTGTGCTCTCCGCATCCCCTTCGGGGGCCTTGTTGCCTTGGGGTCCCTTTCCCTTTGCTGCAGCCTCATCCATGTCGCGCGTGCTGGCTCGCTGAAGGGCCTGCAAAACTCTGGCGCTCAAGGTGCGCTGAAGCTTCTTCTCATCCTGCTGCGCGGGGGGTTCCTGCTTGGCACGCTCGCTGTCGGGGGCCTTTGTTGTTACGCAGCGTGTTGGAGGGGGCTGCTCAGGGTGCTCGGTCTCTGCTGCACGCTTCTTCAGGTTCTCTTCCAACAGCTGCTTGGTTCTGGCAGCAGGACTTGGCTCCTTGGAACTTGCAGCTGCAGCTGCCGACCTCGTGCTGGAAGCCTTCGGCTTTGCTTGCTTGCCTCTGCTTTGCTTGCCCTTGCTGCCTTTGCTTTGCTTGCCCTTGCTGCCTTTGCTTTGCTTGCCCTTGCTGCCTTTGCTGTCCTTGCCTTTGCTGAGCTTGCTAGATTTACGTTTGGGCGCGGCCACCTTCTTTTTCGGGCTTGCTTTGAGGGCCGGCTTGTTTGCAGTCACGGCTTTGGATGCTTGCGCGGCGCTCTTCTCCGAGTTCATGGTTGGCAGGCGGCCTGCGCGGCGCAACTTCTGTCCACTTACAGGTGGCACCTTGCGTGCCCGAGGGCTTGGGGTGACATGCTTGCCTCGCGGGGTCTTGGTCTTGGTCCGGGGCTTGGGAGGGGACTCCTGCTTGGGCTTTGTTGCTGGCGGGGTTTCATCTTCGCTTGCTTCTGGCAAGCCTAGCTGGTTATCCACTACTTCTTCAGCTTCAGCTGCTGCCTTCGAAGGTCGTGCGGGGATGGAGATCGACTGTGAACAAAAAGTGAAAAAAAAGAACAGAACTAGGTCAAACATAGCAAATGCAGGATTCGTCACATGTATTAGTGGATTGACAAGATATACGCACATGAAGGCCCCGAAATCAAGGGATTCATGGGGCATAAATCGATCAGTTTGCAAGTCAGGGAGGCATGCTCCTGTGTGTCAGATACATGGTTCAATACAATATATGCGTATAGTAATTCTATATATGTATGTGTTTCATATTAATAGAAAATAATATATATATATTACTGATAATATATATATATACAGATCCAGCAGTGCCACTAACCGCAACCCCTGCTCTCGTTCGCTTCAAAAATGCTAGTCCTGCTGGGGCCTTCTCTGAGGCATTCTCAGCATCATCGAGCTGCGTGTCCGGAAACCTTTGATTCAAACGAGGCGCGGATGGCTCATGCAGGAATCACTTGAGAGGTGCAGGGGAGTGTGATATGTGCAAAGTCGGCAAGTACTATCGCACGGGGAACACAATGTAGAAGAATAATAATCTCCCCCGATAAGCTGACACTGCATCAAATCAATCCAACAATTATATTAATTGTATATATATAATATTATATATTTTGCATTATTCTATAGAATATATACTAGCTATATACTGTGTTATATATTATATATATTCTATAATAGCTATATATATATATAGGCTAAGAGTATTTTATTCTTATCAATACTATATATATACACATAATATAATTCCATGATATTTTGTAAATCACTAGTATATATATATATACATATACACTATTCTATTAAAATATACTATGACATTATATATATATACATATATATAGATATTATATATATGGTGAGCTCATATATATATATATATAGCGCTGAGACACTAGGATCAGCATGGATCACATGACGACACCATGGCAGCACTTGCCAGGAGAACGTAGCTTATAACCCGTGACGTTGGGATAAGTCTCTGGTAGAAACCCACATCCCACACACTCGCTCACATGATCAGTTCCCCCAACTAGCTCAAACCCAGGTTCGCAGCATTCTAATATTGCGAGCCAGGTGACTCTGAGCCAGCTGACAATGATGAGCTGGATTTGCCAATCTGGGGAGGCCTCTGAGCCGCATTTTTCTTCAGGTTCCTGGCCTTTTCCAAGGCCGCTGCAGCGGCTCCAGAGACCATTGTGAATGGTACCCTCACGAGCAATGCGATCTACGTCAAAACGGGCCCTGAAGCCTCTACATGACATAGTCAATTAATATAATGGTAGTACTATATCACCCGTTGTACTTCATAGACCCGCATGACCTAGGTCCGCATGCAAGAAATCAGGAACAGCTTAAATAAGGGTAGTACGTTTTGGGATGCTCGGGGATGCCTGGATGAATTGGCCTGGGATGTAACGATATATATTGAAGAAGCGTCTTGCGAACACACCGTCCCATCCTAGATCGATACAGATTCTAAAAGGTCACATGATATGATGATATCATCGTATCACATCTAGCAAGACCGGAATCAGGTAATGGCTCTGGCACAAGTGGATCATGGAGGCTCATGAGCTTCACATACGCAGAAGCTGCAAGCTACATGATACATGCGTGTGACAGATTGGATCATGGAATCACCAGCTCAACTTGCACCACGCGATGCACATGCAATTGTGGGGATCGGGTAATTTCGGGATTTGGGTTTCGGATTTGTTTTTTTTTTCATTTTTGGAGAATTCTAAGGATTTTCGGAAATGACAAAACCCTGTCTTTCCTTGACAAAACCCTGTCTTTCCTCGCCCTGAGGGCGTCTTTCCTCGACAAAACCCTGTCTTTTGGCTACCTCGCAGTTTCGGGTTTTTTTGGGTTCTTTTTAGACGCCCTGTTACGGAAATTCGGGTTTTACGAGGTTAAGGGTTGGCACTGGAGCTTTTCTTCTGGATCTAGGTAACCCAGCAGCAGTCTAGGGGACTCAGCCAAGTGCCCGAGAGGAACCCCACCGCACGTAATTAGCCTGACATTAAAAACCTCTGTTATGTACTACCAGGGGACCCACTTGTACTTTATTCGAAATATAGTACGTAATTATATAATTATAATACATAATTATGATTACAACTCCTGGCTGCATGCAGAGGTTTTTAGATCGAGGCTTTCTCATTCGTGCGTAGAAGCTCAGTGGGCCTGCCTGGCTACTAAATTTGATCATGAGAGCTGCCTACGCCACGCGCATGAACGGACAAGCCAGGGTCTATAAGGCGAGGCTTCCACAGCCCCGGCCTACTATTCAATTGAGAATGATCATTATAATGAACCTTCCGGGGGCTATCCCAATGCAACCATATAATATAATTACTACTGCTATAGGTCTTAAGTTATCTAGATCTCTACGGCCGAGGTAAAGAAGCCTGGGCTGGCCAGCTGGACGAGTCGCTATGCGGCGATGAATGGTGGCCAAGAGAAATTGTTCTAATTGTATTCTTAGTGGGGGCAGAATTCTTGATCAGGCTGTAGAGGAATTAAAATATAAGTCAACCACGAGTGAGTGGAGAAAATCTAGCACCGCCCAAATTTATTATCAATAATATGTATATTATATGATATATTAATTAATATTAGTATATATATATACGCTTGATTATAATATATTCTCGGGATCCTAAGTGGTGCAATGATTTTCTCCACCCACAGTAGGAAACACAACAGTTCTCCTTTGAAGGACTTATGTGACACTTAGCCTGGATCTTCGCGTGTACCTGAGCATCCATCTAGTAGCACCGGTTTTGGACACACAATTGCCAAATTGTACGGAAGACTACACTAGCTATGCGCAGTAGAATGCAGCAATTTAATTAAGGAAGGGATCAATCTATAGGAGACATGTCGACATCCTGGTTTAAAAGGGCCCGTGTGCTAAAAATTGCAATTGAAGTAGGATCGCCATATTTAATCAAAGTAGCTCATGCACTCATACTGGGTGGAATCCGGGATAGGGCAGCTAGGTCATAATGCCTCAGCGATTTCAGGAGTAAATGTGGCGCGTAGCTAGGCTAGGCAGCTCAACATTCATTCAAATTAGGTTGCCTTCCTACCCCACCCATTCTGGCCTCATTTCTATCTGCTCGTGTTGATCTTGAAGCAGTATGACACGCTGACGTAATATGCAAGTGCAGACTTCAAAAGGCAGACATCAGGTCACTTTAAATAAGCTTGTGAAGAGCAGTAGACACAGCGTCAGACCAGAACAGAGAACCCCACCCCTGTAGGAAAAGACAGATATCCTTAGACACCCTTTAGGTGTCGAAAGGCAAGTCCAACCCCAGGGTGGAAAAGAGTGGAACACACTTTCCCTTCGCAATCTGGTCTTTCAGAAAGACTCGAAGTTCCTCCAGGCCAGCGTCGTGCCAGGTCGTCCGCGGCCTGTCCTGTCACACTACTAGTTCTTCGAGCTACGTGTATTTGGCATATTAATCACATGATGACTGAGCTGCTACACTGCTAACAATTGGACCGATGGCTTTCCAATCTGCATGACATACAGGGGACGCGCAAATCATTGAAAGAAAGTACCACTTGACCACTCAATTCCGGACTATTAAAACAAGATGGATGCACGCACGCAGTCATTGTACAGAACCCTCTGGTGGCCTCCTCTGAGGTCAGCGTGCGGAATACAGACTCGTTGTTGTGGATGTCATACAGGCGCTGGCGAAGCTCGCCCGCATGCTCTTTCTTGGCTGGGGATCGATCTAAACTGCACGTATATTTTATCGTAAAAGCTTCATAAAACGATTCCAGGGGATTACATATTGTCTTAATTAATCAAGCTAAGTATATGATATATAAGTATAACTATATATATTATATTATATATACACATCTACCATTTAATACATATGATAAAGGAACACAGCAGAAGCAAATCAAGAGTGCAACAGTTCCTACACCGTCTCATAATCATGCACATCCTGCGGATAGTTCCCAGCACTACCTGCAAAAGATCCATCAGATTTTTTGGGGTGCCCTACTCATAAGCGTACAACTAAGATGGCTTACGCGCAGCTATCTCATCCAGAGGTTTATTTATTTCCTTACAATATCATTGGATCACGTATATGACCGAATAACGATACTTGGCATGTGCATGGGTATGACATTATGGTTCCCTGGATCATATACATTAGATTAACATATTACAATAAATATGTAAAATTGGTGCAGTGGAGGTTCAATGAACGAATTGTGCTTCTCGAAGACGGCACGCCCAAACCTTCTGGGGTATCTGGCGGAATTTGCCAGGTCGGGCCCTCCTGTCCTGAGATCACCATGCTTGATGAATCTCTGCTTGTATACACACGACGAGCGATGGTTCCTGATTAATAGGGGTGGTGCTTACAAGATAGCTATAGAATAATGTAATTGCATAATATAATACCTATATATATATATATATATATAGAAGCAGGGTGAGATGATTACAACACGTGCAATACAAATCAAAGGAGTGATCAAGTCGAGAATTCACTGGCATCAACCAAGTTATCATGTACTGTGTTGAGATTGTCTAGGTTGTATGCAGATTGCAAGCACAATGCAAAATTAGTTGGTTATAGGAGTCTCCTTCAAATGCGGGATAGCGTCACCTGAACCTTGTTGTCCTTACCAATCGTTTTCTTCACCATCTTCACGTGGGGGTTGGCCTCTGCCAGCTTGTGCCTGGCCTCCCTGGTCAGCTTGTTGTACAAGCCAGACATCCAGGGCCTCAGTATAGATATATTTAGCAGGCGTAGATATGCCATATATATATATATGCATAGAATATCAAAAATACATATTATATATATATCATATATTACGCACCCAATTAATTATTAGTCTTGTACACTGTATTTGCAGAATGACCTATGAGTACTGCATGTTTCACGGGTGCCGTGGAACAGGGAAGTATATATACATACATATCCTTATAAGACTACTAGAATTCTTGGCACATGTGGGTCAGACAGGAGTTTTGCATACCGACCCAAAATGTGTCTACCATATGCAATTTCTAGTGGGCCCAAGTGCAACCGTACCAGTTTGCAAAGCTAGCAGCTATATAGCAGCTGGTCATGTCCACCCAAGGTCGCGGCGCAGATCCGAAACACTTGCTCGGCTTGGGCGACTTGGCACCCCAGCTGGCCATCCAACTTAGATAGGCTGATCCCCAGTCTTCACGGCAACATGAGAAAAACTTGCAATTATTGATCAGGATATGAGAATAATTAATTGGTTGTTTTGGCCACAGATCAATCCAAATAATATAATATATTGATCGTCCTTCATGAATATTATTTCTATATACGCATGTATATATATATATATTGCATATACGTTTTTAAATAATAATTATCATGTATGTGTATACATTAATTAATTAATAATTAATCTATAATATATATATAAGGTCGATATATAAATTGATACTAGTATTATATACATGTTCTGCGAATTTATTTGATCCACAAAGTCGCATGTCCTCGAGGCTTCAAGCTATAGAATACACTTTTCAAAGCAGCACGGTACGTTCCATTAATATGCAGAATATGCTATGGCCAAGCCAGACCCATTATATGACCGTGAATGAACAACCTTTCCCAGCAGCCACCGGCGCTCTTCAAGACAGATCTAGATCCCAAACAACAATCGCATAAGTCGACGAGTAACCGATTTTATATTATATATTAATTAGGATGAACCAAGCCCTCCCTTTCGACTAAATCAGGTATCATGAAAATTCTGCTGGGCACAAGGTGAAATCTAGAAGTGCGATGGTCTGGTCTATATTATACTATATATATATATGCTACGGTAGAGGCGTGAAATCCCGAAACGCTATAGAAACATCAATCAATCAATCAACATCACAGAATTTTAGCCGAGCAATCATATGTTAATATCCATAGCACATGCAGGGACTACGAGACACATGTAACACTATAACCCCCTTCCACAAAACCGCGCGCATGGGCGCAGAGGCATGTCCTCTATATGACATCATTGCAACCCAGCGGCAACCCCACAGTTCGCCACGGGACCCAGGCACCAATAGATTGGGCTGCCAAACACATTTCTTCATACTCCGTCATCAGCGAACTTCTGGGTTGCTCCACGCTGACATAGATGACGCGAGCTGTCGCTACCATGAGGAGGAGTGCCAAGCGCGAAGTTAACATGCATACCATCTCATCTAGATTCTCCAGTAGCTAGCAAATATGAGCTACATATTTGGCCAAGTACGCTAGCAAAACCCTGCCCACAAAATCATCTAAGACAAGAACACATCAATCATGGATCCTATGGAGCCAGGTAACAAGCTAGCACTTACTTGATATTTTGGGGTCCAAGATATTTCTAATGGACAGGGTAATGAGGAGAGGTAAATATAAAGGTATGTTGATTCATGATCAATATATGATCATGATAGTCTCTGCATCAGCATTGTAAATTAATAAGCTTTTATCTGACACGCAACAAGAACGAATTTATGTAGATACATGCACAGGGAGGTGATTAACAGAAACCTGTCGCGCACCTGATAGACCTGCGAAGCTATGCTTTTGGACAACTGGGGGTGCGCTTACGGCTACACTACTCCTCTCAGAGATACCACCTGGGATTCAGAATGTCGCTTTGAGCAGAATTCTTAGGGAAATATGTTTCAAATTCATGAATATTCGGCCATGAGGGTGCAGAGGCCCTGTACTGCCTAGGATATCAAGATTACCTAGTACAATGGCGAAGTTATTTATGACATCTAGAGCTGCTTCAGCTTGACCACATGTAGCCAAGGTTCCTATTCGCCAAGCTGATGTAAGGAATCGAGCGATCGCCGCCTGGTTGCCTTTTGCTTCGCTTAGATGTGGATCGATTGATCCACACCCAGCTCCCGCAGGGTGGTCCGCAGAATATGAGCCCGTCTTCTTTCACTCTCAATAGCATAGCCAAGGCTTTGATAAAGCCAGGCCTCGGGGCAATTTACGTTTATTATATTAGGGATCTACGATGAAAGCTCGATCAATCAAGAAAAGTCTAGGACATGCGCTCTCAGGTTCTCAGCGTAAGGTAAAATTTCAACGAGAAGTCAGCGCCAGTATAAGACGATCTAAGAAAATTCCACCAATACAATCTTCCCAAGAATTGGCCCGCATACTTCACAGCAGCTTATGATTAGCAACGCTTCTTTCAATACGTGTTACATGTTAATAAGGCACCTACACTCCTACTTCATCATCACTATAAACTGATCACACGAAGGCACACTGTATTGAGATCATTCTCTCCATCTGGGCGCAGGAGGATCTCGTAGTAGTCCCTGAGCAGTCATGATTTCATGTTTTTTAGGGCTGGCTTGTTTTTTTTCCCTCTCACAATTGTACAAACTACTGCCCACACAAGCCCCTGCCAGCTGTACTTTAAGTCGTAACTGCTATATACATCAATCGATAGAGCAGTGCCTATCCTCAGCTACACTACCACGAACCGTCTGCAATGGATTTCTGACGAGGATCACAGAACTGCAATTAATACTGTAGCACCTTATGATTGCAAAATTATTTCGCGCAGAGCTGCATAGGGTAGCCTTCTACATTTTTGATAATGACCAGTGCACTTGCACACGCTCGGGCATGCATGCATATATATATATATTATATACATGCAGAAATTATTATATTAATCAGTAATTACTAATTAATCAATCAATTCAATATAATATTATAATAGCTATAGTAGGGAACCTCGTGATTTTCAAGCTGCACTTCGGAAATGTGCACCACCGGCACGCAACAGTCCTTATGGTATACTGCCTCTTTATCATTACATTTGGCATGCGTGGAAACTACGTATATATAACGGCTAAAAATGACGTGTTGAACAAATTAGATAGGGCTGGATTTCGCAGCGACTTATTTGTGATGTCAGCATCTGAGGACTGCGCGCTGCTGCACCATTGTCGCCTCAACAGGGATGACAGCAGAGGCTGCAGAGGCAGCATAGGAGAAGCACAGGGTATACTTAGCTAGATAGAGTGTCCGGTCAACACAGCTTGAGGTTTAATATCGTCATTGGAGCATATATATTATTCAGCTTTTGCTGTTTCAGGGGCATGCGACCAACCTAACCCTTTTCTAGGATCATGGAGGCAGGTACCGAAGCTGTCCGTTTACAGTGTACGTGTATGTATGGCGTCACTTGACTCCCAGTGTTTATAAGTCCCCGGCAAAAGGCGGTGTAGATTTCACGGTGTCCAGCAAAGAAATCAATAGCCGAAAGATCCTCAGGGTTCATGGCTTAGCACAGGCTGGGTCATTCCACGCAATAGCTACAGCACGTAGAGAAAATTATGGATTGTCATAATATATATGATAGAGATATCGATAGTACAGATGGAACTATATACGTAATATTTTAAACGAGATAGAGCTTACAGACATCAGCAATTTAAAGCATGCGCGTGTGCAAACTGCACAATCGAGGAACCCAGGCCACTATTGTACTGTTGTTCAGGGACAAGTGTCGCGGTGGTAATTGGGGGAAGACTCCGGGATCGTCTGCGCAATGTAGTCGACAAGATGGAGCCTAGGTCGCACATCGCCCGAACGCACACAGGAAATTTCTGCCTTAGAATGGGAGTTCATGAAGGAACCTTGCAGGAAATAATTTTGCTAATAAACGTGTAGTACTATATATATAATATAATATTCTGGCGAAGGGGTTCTCAAAAGATTTTGGGCAAACGCTGAATCATAATCTAGGAAGCAGAACTTGACATTGTCTATCCACCGCGCATTTACAAAATCCCAGCAGCCAAGACAAAGAATGATCTACAGAAGACTTGCAACCTGTCATGTTTGTATGGAAATCTACGGGTTCATGAATTCATGACTCAGATAAGGAGCAGAATGTACGGCGCACCCAGGCAAATTAAAAGGGCTGTGGCTTTCTGAGTCATGGCCAGAGGTCGGGTCAACCATGGCTGCTGCTTGGGGTCGCGTGTGATCCCAGGCATCTCAGAACAGGACCCTTTTCAGGCCACTCAGGCTGATTGCTAGGATCGGTCAAGCAGAGGTTCCTGAGCCAGTGTCAGAAACCGCACAGTTCATACTTCAGCTGGACTTGAATTGGATCAAGCAGTCTCCAGTCGGCATTCGTCACATCAAGTTGCACATTCTAAAGATAGACTCGATCAATGCTTGCATGCATGCATGCATGCAACTTTCCTAGCAGTTTTTCAAACCAACGCTGAGCCGTGCAAGGCCTTTGCAAGTTCGAGATGCAATCAATTTCCCAGGGGCATTACCAGGGATCCCATCCTAAGACACATGCCCGCGGAGGATCTGTACTGTCTAATACTTAAATAGTTTATAGTTTTCCTCCCCGATTCAGCCCACGAGAAATACAGTTTGGCCTACTCCCCACTTGCACGCAGGGACGCCGCCGAAGCAGGATGAAAACCGGGGGTCGGGGGTTGCTTTGGCTGCATTTCAGCTGCCATCTCATCCCACCTCAGATTTCAAACTACAATTGCTAGCTATTGTAGTTAAAGCTGTAGGTCGTAGTAAGTAAACAAAATTGTTTCATCGTACACAGTACATATTATATGTACGTACCCAACTCGTTTATAGCGTGTACAGGATTCGATAGATCGATTCCCATCAGTCGAAACATTATGAATTACTTGCATGTATTCCCCCTATGATCGATACGTACTACTGTTTACTTATCAATTTCCATGATCCATTTCAGCACATAGGTCAATCTAAAGGCAAATGCTTAGCTTAGAGTAGCGTAGATGCAGAAATTGACTTCTAGAAGATATATATATATATAGCAATACGTATATACTCTATCAATAGAACATATATATATATACATTTATACATATATATTTGTTTATTTACCATGGGTGCATATGCGACGCGTAAGCAGTCTGAATAACTATATTATATATATCATATCATATTATACATATGTATATATAAACTGATGTACGCTGAGTTATAAATAGGATAGGGTGTTATATATATAATATATTTACAATATATGCATGCATAGACACATATTATATAATTATGATATAGAGCTTACATGGTAGTACCCTAGCAGTGGTAATGGACCTATACAGCGCTTTTCATTTGTTGTTCCTGCAAACCCCTATGCACCAATAATGCCTGCCAATTCTGGAGCATGCGTAGCTAAGCACACTAGTATGTAAGCATACTAGCACTAGTTGCACCACTATATGCTATATTACGACGACAATTCTTCGCGCACCAGCTAACCCTCCTGCGAACGCATCCTACATCGATCAATTGAAAGAGTATCAGCAACAAGAATCTAGGATCGCTATATAAGTGTTGACAAGTGAGAATTTCTAGAAAGTAGCATGTCCTTAAGACCCGGTACTCATCCGCGCGTGAACAAAGCAAATGTGCGAACATGAATTCCGGGGAGCCCGTCATGGATCCTGGCTAGGGTAGGTCTATAAACTGTGATTGTGCAAGCTATTGCAATTTGTCAAGTTGCAAGGTTGTCTTCCTCCGGCGCCTCCTCCTCGCCTTCTTCAAGATCTTCTTGGGAAAGATATCGATAAGCGTCGGGGAGAGGCTGCCATCCTGCAAGCTCCTGGGCGATCGCCCACCTTCAGAGCTCATGGGGGCTTGACTGATTTGTTTAACGAGTGCTTGGCTAATGCGCCTGCGTGTGCATGTGTGGACTTGCAGTTAAACCGCTACATGTCAATTGAACAATGGGGCCATTGTAAGCTTCCAACGCTTCCTCGACACCGCCGTGTCTGCGCCATCCCACAGAAACCCCCTTGGGGTTGTTGTTGTTTGCCTGACAATGGCAGATTTTGTTCCAAGTGTGCTTCAATAAGGCGGCTCGGGGATCAACGGGAATTACAGGTTTGAGGCTGCTAATTGTTTTCATGAGAATTGCATGTATGGATCCACCCGACTATACTAGTATAGTAATAATAAATTCGGAATGTATTTTTAAGAATAGCATATCATCTGGTAGCTTATTATTAGAGACCACCAACATTACGTAATATTATTGGATTATGTAAATAAATGTTCTCTAGGATAGAGCATACTCAGGACTAGTAATATACTATATTTGCAGCTACAGTACATTGCCGGTACACCGCTTGCAAACTAGGGACTTCTAATGCTTTCAATGAATCCAGACCCTGTCGACAACACCCTTCAAGACGTACATGGCAGCTGCATGCAACGAATCTTGCCTGAAATCGTGCTGACCGATACTTGTTCACCCTGATGATGTTCAGCTTGTGAATCGGCGAAACATAGAATGTGCTGTTCATGAACCTTGGCCAGCTGAGGGGGGAATGATGGGCTCACGCATGCATGCAGGCTACCAGCCGAGCTAGGATCCAGAGAAGGCAAATGCATTCAAGCAAATTAGTCGATATTCCATTATTACATCGAGTCTCGGTGATCTATGAATCGAATTAAATTCTGGGCCCCCCACACACATCCGATACTGGACAAGAAGTGCGGGCTGTCTGCGTCCCGCGCAATCTGGTCGCTAGGCCGAATAGTAAACGACCTGACTGGGAAAATGCTGAAGCTCATGCATGGCTCATGTATGTGTGAATCATGAAAACTCGCACGAATTCTTTCCTATATATTAATTATTATAAACTATGTTCTTTATATAGCTTGGCTCCGAAACTCATAAAATGGACGCAGTAGCTGCCAAAGTGGGCGTCAAGGTGACAAAGCGCCTGCATGCATGCATGGACCTAATAACCACACCAATCCAAGGCAAGCCGCTTTCTCTCATCCAGATTGTCCGGAATATCAATCTTCAACGTCGAGGCCAGGGCACGAATCTTGTCCCGCTTGCCCTCGCAATGGCTTACAAATTTTCATGAAACAGATGGATCCTTCTATGTGCGCTACCTGACCTAGCTACTCCTTATCATCATATTGCTGCACTCATTATGCTTGCCAACTCTCCCACCCCCCGCAAGAATTACATTGCTAAGGATCAAAAATTGATTGAGATGGAGGTATACAGTGCACATGAATGAGAATAACCAAAATAGTGCGCAACAACATTTTGTAATACTCTCCCGTAGGACCCACTATGGAGAAGGAACCCCAGAGTCCTGAAGAGCTTTCTTCCTGGGCGACAGAGTGGTGGGAAGGGCGGCTGCTGCCGGTCCTTTCATGCTGGGCCTTTTAGAAACCTTAACCGGCTCCTCATCTTTCTCCTCTTCCTGGATTACTTCTACCTCCTTGGGCTCCACCTCATCGTCCTCATCGAACATGAGCTTCCTTCTCACAGGCTTTTCCTGTGCATTCTTCTCAGCCTTGCCCCTACTTGCCTTCTCCTTCTTCCCCGTGTCACCCCCTTCATTGCTGGGCTTCTCGGCTTTCTTCTTCGCCGCAGTCTTCCGGTTGGCAGGCTTCTTTGCCCTCTGTGGTTCCTCAGGCCGCTTGGCCGCTTCCGGGGTCTCGCTGGTGCCTGGCGAGGCTACGCTGCTCTCCTCCCCAACCTTGCTGGATGATGCTTTCTCTGCTCCGCGCCCCCTGGCTCTCCCGCGTCCCCTGCCTCTCCCAAGTCCCCTGCCTCTTGCGCATTTTGCCTCATGCTCCTCCTCACTCTCCAGCCCTGCTTTGTCGGGCTCATTGCCATGATCATGTTCAGCGCCGGCTTCTGCTGCGCTGCGTAGCTTCTGTTGGGCCTCCATCATTTACATCGGCCACATATATATATATATATGTCGTGAATTCTATGAATAATAGGCATTTGTTTCCTGTTGCATGATGAACATCCACCAGCGATATATATATATATTATTTAGTGCACAAGATTGCAAAGTCACCTGCCCAAGCTAAAATGCCAACCTTGTCCAAATTCTTCGATCCCGTTCTTCGCAGCTTTGCCGCCTCATCCATGCTGACCTCTGCCTGCCTTTTCAAAGAGCTGGGTATCTTGGGCTCCTTTGTGAGAGGCTTTCTATCCTGCGCAGGAAAATGACGGAATTTCGAGATGCCTAGTTCTGGGTCTGGGGTTGCACGCAAGGGTTGGCCCATCAAGACCATTAATTAATACATATATAAATGCAGCCCGTGCAGGCCTGAGTACTGAGAGCATCTTAATCTTACTTTCTCAAAACTACAGGAGTAGTCCCTCAGTTATTGATGATTTGATTGAACCAGCCTCTCCCCAAAGAGATCTGACCCAAAGATTGGAAAGGCTGCTGTGGAGACGACTCGATCTACATATGATTATGGCAGCTACTTACAGCCCTACAGACATCCATGTGCACACGATTGTCCTTGTGCGCAGCTCCGTCTTCTTCATCTCTGCTTTTGTCTCCTGTACGAAAATCAGGATCCGTTTCCTCAATCTTGGTTGGAACCTGCTTGCGCTTCCCCTTTTGCTGACCCTCGATCTCCTGTTTGACTTCCTTTACACCTTCCTCTCCTGTGGGGCAGAAAGGATCCTCGTGGCCATGCACCGGTTCTACCTCCTCATCATCTGTCTTAGCTTCTTCCTCTCCTCCCTCTCGCTCACGCTTGCGCTGGCGCTTGGCCCACCTAGACGCCATCTTGAAGATATCATTTTCTCCATCTGGGCGCCCTATCTCATCCTCAGAAGGCGCAGCTTGCACGAGCTGCGTCTCCATCTCATCTGGATTGGTTGTGGGGCCCTTGTCCTGGGTGCCAGAGTCTGGCTTAGGAGGATAGTTGAGTGCGAAATTTACCCCTTGTCTTGAGTGTATGATTCTCGAACGTTCAAGAGTTGCCTGCTGCGCTTACTTCTGGTTGTTTAGGGCCCCACTATATATAGGTCAAGAACACGTTGACAGTCACAACGATTATATATATATATACATATATACATACGCTAGTTTTGCACTCAGATCGCCGCACGGCAACAACAACCACAACAACGATGACAAGAATTCATAAATTGATCGATATTATACATTATAAATTATAATATATAACAATTATGAAAACAAGATTTTCAAAGCATGCAGGCATGCCTGCATTTATGTAGATCGAGAGCGAGCAAGCAGCAGGCAAACAACAAGCGCAGGCAATTCAGACAGGAGCTCACTCAAGAGTAGCCTTGATCAGTTATACGAGATAGGAGCTAGGCAAAAGCAGCGCAGCAGCTGCCTGACGTGTAGCAAGCATATTTAGCATTCTCTGAAATATCACCCATGAAGCTAGCGTAGTCCAGCACAGATTAATTTCAATCAAAGGTGGCCGCGCAGTTCCGGACCGGCGCTTCTTGAAACCCCCAATGCTGACAATTTCCAGAGCAAGAGTTTATTGCGCAACGTGTTTCATATATGATAACCGTGTCTACAAAATGCCAGTCTGCTACCTTTACAACACCAATGGGAGCCCTGAATTAAATCAGCCTGCCTTGGCAGGCTTCTTCATCGTCGCGGCCGTCGCGGCTGCTGGTTTTTTCAGCGTCCCGGCTGCCGAAGATGTAGTCTTGGAGGCCTGCGGATTCTTCTGGGGCATATTTATTAATGTGTTACCCCATTTATTCATTTTATTTAATTACCATTTATAAGATGGACAGGCAAGCTTGAAAGGTCCAAAGGTCATTGCCTAGGATACACATAAACCTGGTCCTTTTACTTTCCGAGTCGGTTCTGGCTCTTATGATTTCGAGTCGGTTCCTGATCAGGATCAGCAATTCACGCGGCGGCTTTAGTCTACAACAGTGCCTGCGAAGTAGATTGACAACAACACAGCATCCATGAATTAAAAGAGCAGGAGATCCATGATTGCACTAGTAGATAGTATGTATACTGCAGGGTAGAATTTAATTTTCGCAGATGGTGTTCTAAAGTTGTCCAGCTAGTTCAGCGCTACTCCGATCACAACAGTGGCCTTGTTGTAGCCGGTGCGTTGCCCCGCCTCCTGCAGGTAAACCACGTACATATGCTGCGCTGCGTTATATTGAAATTGTCGTGCAGTTGCAACACTGCTTGTGATGTGGGCTGGCCTCTAGTGCTATAGCGTTGCATTGGTGGGACCGACTTCTTATGTGCCCAGCTTCTATATATATAATTAATATACATATATATATATACACATATTCATGAATTAACAACCAAACGTTAAACATCTATTATATAATATATGGCGCGTTGTGAAGTATGAACTCCATTCATTCCCAATAATTTATGTAAGCTAGCTTGTGCTGGTGCTGAGCCCCATGCATGGATCCTACTCGCGCAAGACATAAATAAATAGTACCGTAATTATCCGATCGACATGATATGTCATGGTTGCAGCAGATTGTACGCCTTAAGGAGTGTTCATCGAACTTCTACCCGGCTGTTATGGACCCAATTATATTATATAATATTATATTATTAGTTTATGAATGCTGTTCAATCATGAGCAAGCAGCGAAGAAAAAAAAACATTGCTGTCTAGACTGATGAGCTGGGTCCTTCCGCTTCTCTCTCACAACTTCCTTGAGGATCTGCATCTTGGTGTGCCCACGCCTGCAAGTGCAGTAGAATCCAATTGCAGAAATACCAATTAATGGAGTCTTCCAAAATTAGGTCGCGACTCGTATATTAAGATCTTAGCACAGGATTTAATTCATAATTGTATTATACTTCTCAATCTCGTCTATTATATATAGTACACGCGCGTAGACGTAGAACCCCGCCTGGTTTCTTGTGTGCGATGAGCTCTCATCAGCACATAAGCCCCAAGGGACCGATGCAATCTGGCCTCGATCTTGCCCCATGCCTGGCAACGAGTAAGATCAGCAGGTTTTGTGTGGGCGAGTACATCAGACGGGAGCACAGAAACTTTGGAATTAAACTCCGGCACAACATTCTAGCGCTATAGATCCATCGAAACTTCACTTTGAGAAATCTCGAGTTCTGATTCGGGATATTACAATTCAGCTGTGAAAGACAGAATTCTAGAAGCAGACCAACACATGCCAGCGTTGCCAAATGATGCGTTCTCGAACGGAACTTGTTCAAGCGGAAGTGTTCGGAACACCAGGCAAGTGCAACCTGGCCCCATGAAGCACTTGGAATCCGGTATTACACACGGTTGATATTGTAATATATATATATATATACGTAGAGTTATACATTATATTTGCCAATATTTAAATAATCTATATATATATAGGAGAAATAACATGACGTACACTGCTCCTTCTTAATAATTGTTTTGTCTATATACATATTATATAATATAATGTGCATATATATATATAGCGCTATCTATAGAATGAATAGATCATCTAAATGATATAGTATCAATTTTATAACTAGAACCTTAGAATTATAATTCCACTTGATCGAGACCACTCAAGTAATAAGAAACATGCAGGAGTCACCGCTGACTCCGTATGCGTGGGCAGTGCGTCCGCAAACGTGGCAAGGTATGCAAGGGCGAAGTCGTAATTCCCCTTCATCTGAACCTGAACCGTGGGCATTGCTTGATTGAATCATGAGGACGGCTGGAGTTTCTGTCCGCTCAAAATCCCATCATGCTTGTGTGTCACGTTTTGCACAGTTGACGGTCTGAATTTGCGTAAGCTCAGCAGCTAAATGTTGCAAAGATCCCAAACCAGGCTACCCCAGGAGAACTTTATAAAGTCTCAGGTACTTGTAACCCGGCCCCTTTTCAACTATAAAATCAAGCTTAGCAAAGTCCGCCTCTTGCTCCCCAACTTTGGCGTGCGGTAGGTGGAGCACCGTGAACTTCGGAACCTGAGATTGCGAGGCTCGCAGCTGAATTGAAGTGGGTCTGGGTAACAGGGCTGGATAGGGTTGGCTCCCAAAGTTGCGCCAAAATTCAAGAATTTATTTATAAACACTAGCTAGACTATATTGTCAGCTGGGGGGTACTGGGTGTTGAGCTTGTACAGGAGATCGAATCATGATTAATTCAGTATACTTTTTTTGTGTCACTATTTATTGATTCGATCAACCCACGATCTAGATGGAACTCCCAAGGCCTGCACGCAGCTCGCAAGAGTGGCTGGTCATGTATTATTATTATTATTCGTGATATTATTATATTGGCATTATATATATATATAAACTATCTATAACTATACCAGACTAGGGAATCATATGCGTTTTTTCAAAAAATAGTCTCTAGCTGAGAACTCCCCAGGTTAGAGCGCTTGGTATTCCATTTCATGCCAGCTAGGTGCCCTGGGGTCATCGGCCTTCAACTTCAAACCTGCTCGCAGCTCCCGTCGTCTCGATTTCACGTAGTCCTTATCCATGAAGATGCTCGAATAGAACTCCTTGCGCTGAGGTTGCTGTAGGAGAAATTCTAGAAACATTGGCAAACACAGGCATCATGTGCCCATCACGAAGGACAGGTGTGTATACCGTAATCTAAGCAAAGGTTCCCACGCAGATTCGACTATCCTAACAATCAACCCCATGCGTTGCAAAAGAATCAATTGATCTGATCAATCCAGCACGCAGGTCCTGAAGCGTAGACAAGCGCTCGGGGTCCAGCCGGTCACGTCCGATGCCGGCTTCGGCAAGATTCCAGTTCCGCAGGTCCAACATGGTCCACGTGTGGGCCCAATAATGTAGCGTATAGCAGTGTTACTAGAACAGGGATTTCAGGGATTTGATGGATTGATAGATCAAGGTGGTAATCGTATATGTACGCGTCTAGACAGCACATAGCTGGCAAAATTCTAGGGATGAAAGTAACCTCCAGCAATAGCAAACGGGGTATTGCTATAGCACTCTCCATGATCCAGAAACCGGTGATAGAGACTAGGCAACCCCCGCCAGGCACCCTTGATTACTTTGCACTCTGAGGCGCGCACTGTACTTATTAGATTGATCGAATTGTTGCTATAGTAGCTACATAGGGAACCCAGGAGGTAGCATGCACATACAGCGTCAGAAGAAACTCAGCTTGGACCATTCATGATAACCATCGTTCTAGTCATGATCAACCATCCAGGCTGCCACTGAGACAAACAGACACAGCACAGAATATGGGGGAGGCGTGCCCATGACATCCTCTTTTGTGTCGATGTCCTGCATGTAGCCCAGCTGGCCTTATAAGTCGATCAAGACTGCATATCCTAAGTTGATATTGGAAAAGCGTCAAATAAAATGATCCCAGAAGTTTATGCTCAGACAAGCGCTATTCATGGGACCTATGCGTACTAGAATAGAATATATACGCATAGTACGTACGTACGACTCTACTATATCAGCTAGCTAAAATATATATATATATGTTACTTGTATACCACACATATATATATATAATTTTAATCCAATCATACTTGATAATTATAATTAACCAGGCTTATATTATTGTTGCTCTGAAAGCTGGACCCGAGCACCAGACACATGCTCAGAGAACGCTTCATGAAAGGACCTGAATCAGGAAATTGGGGTTAGACTATCTTAAGGGAGCGAATATTACATCCAGAGTCCAGAGTGCTGAGGCAAAGGCCTCCTGAGGAAGATAATGTTGAAGGCCATCACCAGGCACATGCGAGGCATCAGGGGTTTCCACCAATTTCAATTGAACTTGTAGGATCTAAACACCAACATCCTAAAGATGGGCTCCATGGGCCATTGGGGTTATGGCGCCCAGATCGCACATCAGGTGTTTTTGATTTTGCTTGGTTTACATTGTCTGGGGTGCGAACTCATGAGAAGAGACCCCTTTGATCGCTTGCTAGTACTGGGAATTCGAGAAACTCAGTAAACTTCAGCGGAATGCAAGGCAACTTAAAACCTAGCAGAACGCCCTGGGCATCAAGCGTATTCTTCATGCAGGGCCCTGATGGATAGATCAACTGCTGTACATCATAAATACACTCTTCAAACAGCTCATAGGGGGTACATGAAAGTACATTAAACAAGGGTCTCACGAAAAAATCAGGTCTTTCGCGACAAAAGGAGGTCTTTACCCTAGGACTTGACTTTTCCAAGTCTTAGACGCCCAGGGGAGACCTATCAAGGAAGGAATCTCATAGTGCTTAGTCTAGGTTGGCGGGTTCAGGGTTCAGGATTTATGAACATGGGAAAGCGCAGAGACGACGAAACCCTAATTAAGAGGTATCCGCCCAGTGATACCCAAAATCGAAACCCTAAACCCTTGACCTCCCAAACCCGAAGCCCATAGCCTCCTAAACCGTAGACCTCGCCCCCTCCATGTCCTTACATGTTTCAGGCTTTTGACAGCCATCGGTAGCACGCAAGGAAGTCCCCAGGGTCCTGTGAAGCCACACTTCCAGGAAGAACTACAGTAAGTATTACACAGGGGTTTTATGCGTTTTATATAGGGAAACAGGATTTCGGCTTGTCAGGCGTCAATTGGGTTATGTCTTATTGGCTCTAAAGGGAAGTGGGGAAGTGGATCCCCAGAACAATCCCCATTTAGTACCCAGAACACTCCCGGAAACTAACATGGAAACCCAAAAAGGGCCCTACAAAGACTACAGTCCTTCTAAAAGGGGGCTATATGAGTTTCCATGTTAGTTTGGGGGAGTGTAGTGTAGGGTTTCGGTGCACCATGAAAGCCCCGGCAGCCGTGATCGGTGTCAGCACGAAAGCAGCGCCGTCGACTTGGGAGGAGGGAGACAGCGGCAAGGGGGGCTGAGTACTTCCCAAAGGGTCCATGTAGGTTCCATGTAGGTATATGGTATAGACTTAGGCCCCAAAGGGGTTCCCATATACCTACTTTAAGGCCCAAGTATATACCATATAATCCCTATATAATGAATCCTTATAAAACCCCTATATACCCCCTATAGAACCCCTATATAATCCCTATACATCCCTATATTTTATATACCATGTACCTACGTGGACCCTTTGGGCTTCGAGAAGACGTCCGCGAGAAGCTCGTGAAGCGTGCGCAGCGCGCTGAGCCGAGGATCAACAACGGTTTAGGGTTTAGGGATTTAGGGTTTAGGGTTTAGGGTTTAGGTTTTAGGGCGTCTCGCCGCGCGGCGGCTGAAGGTCACATGTAGGTCTGGCGCCCCGACACACCCAGGGGTGTGGGGGGGCGGCCTATCATGCGACGGCGCATCTCTCGTGCCCCACAAACCAAGAACT
>CAJNIZ010028903.1:58735-68789 GCA_905231905.1 Symbiodinium pilosum | reverse complement strand
GGCGGGCAGTACTGAACCTAAACCCTCAACCTCAAAACCGGAAGCCTATAACCTGTAGCCCTAAGCATCCCTAAGCACAGAAATTCACTTTAAAATGATTGTGAGTCTCCGTTTCGTATAAACCCTTTAAACCCAAGAACCAGCTCAAACCATGATTTTTACAAAGGTTCCAGGGGGAAGAATGTCGAGCTTCACCCAGAACCCCCCCCCCAACCCTTTTAGGGTCCAAGGGTTTAGGTTACAATGATCATTAGATAGTCCTGAGATCTAGCCCTGCAATTGTCCCTATCCCTAAACTATACACCCTACGTTAAGCACCAGTAAGGAGCCACAGGAGAGGAAAAAGGGCTGCAAGAGCCCGCAGCTGATGTGGCAGCGGAAGTGGAGGAGGCGGCCTGGCATGTGGCCGTATCTTGGCCTTTTAGCGACCGAAGAACGAACCCTAAACCTGAACGAGACCTACCGCAGTGCAATTCCAGCAAATTCGCTATGTCAGCTATGTAAGCCATGTTTTGCCGTAAATGATTGTGCACTGTTGATCCCACCGCCTGGCACCCCACTGCACATGTAGACTGCCAAAAACTACTGGCATTGGGCGTCCATGTGGTGTACCCAAGCATGAAGGAATGGGTGGGTACCCCCCCTAACCCTAAACCCTAAACCCTAAACCCCAAACCCTAAACCCTAAACCCCAAACCCCAAAACCCAAAACCCTGAACCCTCCAACCCAGAAAACCCAACGAAGGTATCGCTGCCAACTTTTCCCAACTATGTGTGCCAAGACTTGGAGGCGTGAAGGGCGATTTCTTGGACTTCCCCCTTTTTGCGGTTTAGGGTTTAGGATTTAGGGTTTAGGGTTTAGGGTTTATTTAGGGTTTAGGGTTTAGGGTGGTTGAAAGAGGCGTAAACCATTTCTCAGACATTTCTTAAGGTATTCAAGGTGCCGCTCTTGCTGGTGTGAAATCCTGGAATGCCACATTTCTGCAGGCCATCCCAGATTTCCAGGGTGATATTCTCCAGTTTTCTAAGGCACTACAAGTCAGCTTGATCCTAAATCCTCCTAAATCTCCCTAAGCCCTAAACCTTAGGAAAGCCCTAAACCTTAAACCCTAACCTCTAGAACATGTGGAGTTCCGTCTGATCTGCTTTTGAGGGAGACATGCCCTGGATGGGCTATACTCTTAACTCCTTAAAAGGGGGTTAAAAGGAATTAGGGTTTAGGGTATGTCTAAACTCCTTAGAGGGGGGGTTATGTAGGGTTTAGGGTTTAGGCTCTAAACTCCTTCAAGGGGGTTATGGGGGATTATCTAGGGGAGTACTATAGGGGCTAGTAAGGTGGATACTAGGAGTTCAGCACTATAGCTCAGATGGTCTTCTTTGTTTTGGGGTCCCATGCCCTTTGCCCTGAACACCGAAGCCATTGATCCTCTGACCCACAAACCCATGAACGTTCCAGCCTTCTTAATGCCCGGAGCACTCAAGAAAAGTTGGGGGCTTCAGGAATCAGGGCTGCAAATCCAGGATTGAAGGTTGAAGGTATCTTCAACCCTGAGCCCTGACGGTATGCGTTTTTAATTCAGGGTTCCCTCCACCATAGGGCCCCTGTGCTAGTTTGCCTGTCATGCATGGGAGCAGGAATCTAAGCGGCCGCAGGGCTTCAACCCCAACTTCCTAACCTAAGGTTTAGGGTTCAGGGAACTAAGCCCTAAACCCTGAGCCCTGAACCCTGAACCCTGAACCCTAAACCCTTGAACCCCCTGAGCCCCAAAGCCCCAGCCCTAAGCCCCGTACTCACGCTCAAGGCCCTGAAGCATACAGCCATGAACCCTGAGACCTACACCTTCAACCTTACGCCGCAGCCTAAACCTAAACCCAAAGCCTTGAACCCTAAAGTCTGAAGCTAAAGCTTAGTACCTGGGACTAAAGCGACCCTAGAATCCTAGATTCAATTTCATTTTCCATCTTCTTTTCCATTTGATTCTCGATTATTGAGGGTAATATCCCTAAACCCTAAACCGGAAACCCTAAGCCCTAAACCCTAATCCCTAGACCCTAATCCCTAGACCCTAATCCCTAAACCCTAAACCATAATCCCTAAACCCTAATCCCTAATCCCTAAACCTGGGACTCCCCTAAGTCCCTAAACACTAAAGGGAAGCTCCTTGAAAGGTTGCGCAGGCCCCAAACGGCCAGCGCGGTGTCGTTTCCTCGGCTCCGCTGAAGAGAGGGACGCTGTTGATGGCTGCCAATGCTGCGGTCTTTCAAGGCCTTGGGGGGTTAAGGGTTTAGAGTTTAGGGTGCTTCGGATGTGGAATTTAGGGCTTAGGGTGGTTATGGCTTGACCTAGTGTGCAAACTGCTCCTTGTGGCGCGTCGGCGCAGGCAGCAGATACTTTTACAGCCAGGGTCTTTAGTCAGGGCGTGTAGGAGGGCTGTAAGGTTGCTACGATATTCCTATGTTTAGGGTTTAGGATTTGGGATTTAGGGTGTATTCAGGGTGTCCCTAAAGCATGGGTAACTTTGTCACCTTGTTGTGAACCTTTGGTACATAGGGTTTAGGGTGCAGGGTTTAAAAGTTAGGATTTAGGACTTAGGCTGACTATTGGGCAGCTGGAGTCTGCTTCGCACTGGCAGCCATGGAGCGCATGCAGCGGGAGAGCCGACGCATCTTCGAAGCTGCTGCGTGCCAGCAATTCTATGCTGAGTACCTGGTACTGTGGGCATCGTATAACCGCTTAGCGGGCCTGGCGCTGCAACAGCAGCAACTCAGGTGGCACATGCGGCCAGAGATGCACATCATTGAGCATGAGGTCATAGATTTTTTACCACTGAATTTCCGCTACTGTGCGACTTTCCTCAATGAGGATTTCATCCGACGGGCGAAGACGTTGGCTCGGCGCTCTCATCCACTGCGGATGGCCCGCCACGTCCTTTTTCGGTGCGCGGTGCAGTTCTGCCTTCGATGGAAGGAGTGAAAAATCAGTGATTGGCAGAGCAGGTTGCCTTATAAGTCCCATACTATACCAGCACCGGTCAAAGAAACTCACTGGAGGCACCCTAAACCCTAAATCCTTAACCCTAAACCCTAAATCCTTAACCCTAAATCCTAAATCCTAAATCCGAAACCCTAGACCCTAAATCCTAAACCCGTAAGACTACATCATGTACAGGATCATCAGACGGTTTCCTCGTTGTTACAGTCCATTGCCGAAGCTGTGGGGACGTTAGCTGCCGGGAAGGGTTAAGGGTTTAGGGTTCCGGGGTTTAGGGTTAAGGGTTGAGGGTTGAGGGTTTAGGGATAATTACCAATTTTTTTTCCATGCTCCTGGTATAATTATGGTTTATTGGACCTCAAATTGATATTGGTAATTATTTAGGCCCCTGTAGTACCAGTAGATAGAACCCCTACATAACCCCAAGGTATATCCCGTAAAATATGTATACACACGGGGATGTATCTGTTTAAGGTTTAGGGTTTAACCCAATATATCCCGCAATATATGTATATATAAATATATACACACACATGGGGATATATGTATATATATATATATAGAGACCCTTTATGTAGAAACCATACTCGTGCATTAGTTATACAGTCATAAGCGAGCAGCAACAAACCTGAGCACTCATGCTTCTGCTCAGGTGTGGGAAATGCCATGCATCAATCGGCTTAGGTGTCGAGTTTTGACGGATAGCGAATCAAAACCTTGCAAGAGGGCTCAAATTCTAGATATGCGAAAGATACGAACCTTAATCTTCCAACTGAGTTTGCTGCGCCATGATGCTTATTGTTTTATATAACATGCGTGGACCAGGGTCTTTCTAGCTTCCAGGGATGTTTCTGCAGTGGTGCTCTAAGAAACTCGCGTACCTAAATACTTGGCTTTATCCACCTGATCAACAGCAATATAGTCCGACGTCAGTATTCAGGTTGATACATTGCCCACAATTAACGGCCCGCTTTGGAGTCTGGGCTGGGCTCTATCCTGCAGGTAAGTCAAGTCTAGCGGGTCCCTAGCATCCTTAACGCTAAGCCCTAAACTTCAAAGCTCTAGATTACCATTAGGTGCTCCATCCACAAAAAGTTGCATAGGCATAGTCCTGAAGTTTAAACCTTAAGCCCTAGACCCTTAGATTTGCAATAAAACCTGACTCTAAACCTTTACCCCCGGCCATTGACTTGACATCGCAAGCCTCAAGGCGATCACCCTAACGTCCCGAAACCTTAGCTCAAACCTTAAATTCCAAGTCGTAAGCGCAGAATTCAAAATCTAACCCCTAAATCCCAAACTCTATACATACTCCACCTCCACCTCCAAACCCTAAACCCTAAACCCTAAACCCTAAACCGCCAAACCTTGCATCCTGAACCTTAAGCCCTCAGGCCCAGATAAGTACAATTTGAAAAGGGCAAAAGTAAAAAGGGGCAACTCGCCCAACATTCCATCAAAACTCTGGACCTGAACCCATACAGTTTGTATAAACCCTGGCCCCTTACCAGCAACCCAATCCTAAACCCTAAGCCCTAAACCTTATATAAACGCTAGACCTTAATCTATTCAGGCCCAGCAGCCTTCCCGAAGCCTCCCAGCGCCATGGGAGCCAAGTCGGACCGTGGGAGCTCAGCGCCGGAGCGCTTGGCTCCTGAGCTTTGCTTACTAGTTCTTAGGGGTTTAGGGTTTAGGGGTTTAGGGTTTAGGGGTTTAGGGGTTTAGGGTTTAGGGGTTTAGGGTTTATGGTTTAGGGGTGGGAATTTATTATATAGGGATTATTTTCCCATATTCCCTACTAAGAAGCGATAGGTTTGGGTGGCACTTGCTTCAATTTGTTTTTTTTGTTGGGGGCGGGGGTGGGTGGTGTTAGATATTTCAAGGGAAATTCGGGTTTAGGGTTTGGGGTTTGAGGCTTCGGCGTTTAATCGGGGTTTTGTATCTAAACTTGGCACTTGGTTTCTGCAATGTTGCCACGCAATGTCTACCGCCACAACTGTTTTGGTAGATCTGAACATTGGGGAGTGATTTGCCGACATGTGCTGCCACAAGATTTGCTTCTAGTCTGCAATGCTAGCCTTCACTCTCATATCTATGTACGAACGTCAAGCAGGAGATTTGGATACCAAAAGCTAAAGTAGGAAGAAACCACGAACGGCTCTTGTGGCCGTACACTCCCGGGGGTTACTGCCGCAAAATTGATTATTTGTCAAGCTCAAAAAGCGTCAAGCTTCAAACTCAAAACCCCAATCCCTAATCCGACACCCTAATCTTATATCCTAACCCCCAAGCCCCAATCCTCAAACCTCACGCGCTGAACCCTTACATGAGCTATACTCTAAACTCATAGTATCCCCCCTTCACAACACCTAAACATACTCCGCTATCTAATTCCTTTTAGAACCCCCTTTAAAGCAGTTTAAACCCTAAATCCTAAACCTATGTAACCCACATTGAGGAGTTTAGACTATAGCTCACATGGTAGTTTCCCAAAATAAGGGGACCCCAATATAGACCCCAAATACTATAATCCTTATTATGGGGAGCCCCAAAATGGTATCCCTAATTTTGGGAGACCCCCACATGAAACCTCGGTTTCATTGTTTCAACCAAGGTGAAGGCCTTCCCTGACCCCACCGCACCCATGCAGAGCCCCGTCTTGTCTTTGGGAGCTACTTGGAGGTTCAGGGTTTCAGATTTTGAGGGCTTAGAGTATAGGGTGGAGGATTCAGATTTTAAGGGTTCAGGGTTTAGAACTTTGGAGGGGTTAGGGGATGGGGGGTAAAAGGGATGTGGGATTCAGGGTTTGGATAGGGTTTAGGACCTGGGTGTGGGCTCGAAGCGTTTCATCTTTTTCAGGTGATGCAGGAATGCCTTACTTGGAGGCTTACTTTTGGTTAGCTAGGAATGAAGTGCTGGATCCTTATAGTGGTCACTATATGACCCAGTATAGTAGTTTCGATTTTCTTTTCCCTTCCTTCATTCCCAGCTAGCCAAAGGTAAGGAAGTTTAGTGTTTACGCACCAAAAGACGGGATTTGCACCATTACCCAATCCAGCAAAGCAAAGTATGCCTGCTGTTGCAGATACCCGTAACCTTGGCTGGACTCTATACTTACTAAGCGCGGCTAGAAGCCAGAACCCCCAACTCCCAAAGGAAAGCGCTTTCTGCGCAAACCGCCGTCTCGAACTCCTCACGCCGGTCTCTGAGTTTGCTGAGCACTGGAGAGGCTGGGACGCGCTGTCGTGCTATAGGGGCCTAACAAATTACCAATATTATGGGCTTCTTGTATACTCATGGTATAGGAACTCTAAACACTAAGCCCTAAACTCTAGAGTGCCTCAAACAGACCTCTACATGATGTTGGGAGTAGTTCAAGCCCCTACCTTAGGGAGACGTAGGATGTCCAGACATTGGCTTTAGCCTTTCGAGGGATGACGGCTGCGGAAATTCCTGGGTGGGTCTAAATCCCGTACATACACCCATGGTAATATGAACTACAGTCTAACTTCTTCAAGGGGGATTATATAGGGGACTACTATAAGACCTATTAAGGGGGATACCAGGAGTTTAGACAATAGTTCACATGCTTAGAATCCCTGTATCTATTCCCCAGGTTGTCCTCAATGTAGCAGGCCCCCCCTCATGCCTGTCAAGCACCGCTACATTTCCATGCGTCCCGAGGCACAAATTGTAAGTGTGAGCAGTCCGGAGACATGAAGGGGGTTTTGGGGCCATGAGTCTACCCCAAACCCTATCTTGCCCTTAGATCCTTTCGTGTGCTTCGGGATGAGGTAAAGAAGCCCACTGACAACCGAACAAGCAATCAAGCGGCTTCATGACGCGGTATACTTGGAGGGTCAGGGGCACTTAGTAACTAGGTTAATAATGGGGATAGTAGGGGTTACTAGATGGGTTATAGGTTATAAGGGTTATTAACCTACTTACTAAGTACCCCTAAGCCTCCAAGTAGGATGCAGTGCAGGGTTCCGGCGACTTTTCCCCCATGGGGTTCCGCGAATGCTTGAGTTAAGGGCTGACTTTTCTCATTCCTTCGCCTCGAAATTTGAGGGTTAGGGTTTAGGGTTTAGGTTCTTTTAGTGGTTTAGGGTTTTGGGGTTTAGGGTTTTCCTGCCGCAGTTTGGGGGAGTTGACCATGACCACTGGCGAACGACGCTGTTGTGAAGATTTGGGACAATCAGCTGAGGCCAACCCAGGTAGCCAAACAACCAGAAAGAAAATGACTGTTCCCAAACAACCACTTTTTGAAGATAGCCCTAAACCCTAAACCCGAAACCTGGGGTTTTTACTCAAAACGCACTTGCTTTTGGAACCGCCATTTTATTTGGGGCTGTTTGGCTGGCCAGGAACACAGTGCTTCTTAGCGTTTTTGCTATTAGTGATCTGACAAGTGTTTAAAAAAATGCTGAGAAGGCGCGTGCATGCCCCACATGATAGGACTACTCTGGAAACTTCCCTCAAGCCTGCCCAGCTAGGCGCCTTGTTCAGTGTTTAGGGTTTGCTGCAGTTGAAGCCTGACAATGTGAGTATAGAGCCACAATCTGAGATCGAAAGTCCTGGAACTTTGCCAGCTGAGCGACATCTACATCCTAGAGTTCTAGGTTTCAGGGGTTTAGGGCTTGGGGTTAGGGTTAGGCTCTTTAGGGTTTAATGTCCAAGACATTAGAATGTCCTTGCAGCCTAAAAAAAAGCATCCCCAGACTTCATTTAGAAATCTTAAAGCACCAAAATCCTAAACGCTTGAAATCCTAAAGATCCTAAACCCGAAGCCCATGTGGGTTTTAGGGTTTAGGGTTTAGCCCTAAATCCCTTAACCCCAAAAAGCCCCCAAGCCCTAAATCCCCGAACCCCGAATCCTGATTATCTTCGTGCAGGCGCAGCCCAAGGTGGGCCCAAAGGTGCTACTTTCCCTGGGGAGCGAGGTCAGGGGGTTCAAGTTCAGTCTTTAAGGATGTAGGGCGGAGGGTTTAGGCTTTAAGGATTTAGGGTTTAGGGATTAGGCTTTAAGGATTTAGGGATTAGGAAAATTAGGGTGTAGGGTTTAGGGAGTATAGGTTCAGGGTTTAGGGTTTAAGGAGTAGGCTTCGAGTCTTGGAAGCTCAAGTTCAGGTTCTAAGGGTTAGGGTTCATAGTTGCGTTCAGGTTGTTCGTGTTTTGAGGTATCCAGGGTTGAGGCTTAGGATTTGTTTTCAGGTTGCCTGCGCGGTGAGGATGAAGAGGTGAGAGACTATTCAGGCTTGACAGATCAGGAGTTAGGATTTTTGAGTTTGGGTTGGGGCTGTAGTGGGTCTTACTAAACCCTGAACCCTACACCCCAAACCCTAAACCCTAAGACCTACACCCTAGACCCCAAGCCCTAGTGGGTCTTAATTGGGACATACTGACTACTTTGGACCCGTGTCACAGGGCTCGGGCCTTGGTTTCAAAGCTCGAAGCCCTAAACCTTAAACCCGAACTAAACCCCAAACCCTGCACTCTAAATCCTAAGCCCTAAACCTCAAACTCTAAACTCTAAACTCTAAGCCCTAAACCCTAAACCCTAAACCCTGAACTCTAAACCTTAAACCCTAAGCCCTGAACTCCAAACCCAAACTTCGGCGCGAAGGCGGAAGAGTCCCAGGCGCAACTTAGAGCCGAGCAGCTTCCCTGCAGCCCAGGTTGAGGGGTTAGGTTTTAGGATTTAGGATGTTTAGGGCTTAGGTTTTGGGGTTTAGGGCTTAGGGTTTAGGATGTTTAGGGCTTAGGTTTTGGGGTTTAGGGCTTAGGATTTAGGATGTTAAGGGTTTAGGGTTTAGGAAGGATAGGGTTGAGGGTTTTGACGTTGAGGTAGCGGATCTAAGCTTACTGGGCGGCTCCTAAGGAACTAGAACTAAGTCGCCGTCCTATAGCAGGAAACACGGTTTCCTTGTAGTGGCAACTCATTTTAAGTGCTTTGCCAGCGACCCAGTTTGGGGTTTAGGGTTTCAAGTTTTGGGTTTAGTTTCTAGAGGCTGTCTAGGTACCCTTTTGTCCAGGGTGGGGTTTGGCTGAAATTAAGTCCCTTAAATTCCTGAATTATCACAGTTTCAATTTAATTTTCCATTTTCTTTTCCATTTGATTCTCCATTATAGGGGGATAAACCCTGAACCCAAACCCTAAATCTCATTATGGTTTAAACTGGATTGGGATTCGAAGTCCTGGAACTTTGGGTTCCCCCCATAACCACCCCCCCCAGCCTAGTAAAGTTATACTGGGGTTATTTTGGGGTAATGGAAAAGAAAATGGAAAAGACTGTATTATATAGGGATTATATAGGAGTTATGTAATTGGGGATGATAGGAAAGAGATATATAGGGGTTATATTGGGATAATGGAATAGAAAAGGAAACTACTATTTAGGGTTTAGGGTTTAGGAAGTCGAAGCAACGTTGAGGGTAAGAGGGTTGCAGGGTTGAGCGCTTCTATTTTCAGAGATGAAAAAGGAAGCGAGATGCAATACGGGGTTTCCATAAACAGGTGCTTAGGGCTAGGGGTTTGGGGGGTTCCATAAACCAGGGCCCCCAATATAGACCACCAAAATATGAGAACCCTTATGATTACCCTTGGCTCCCCCCCACAACTTTTCAAATCCCTGTGCATGTGGAGCTCCTATTAACCCTACTTGGAGGGTCAGCGGAACTTAGTAAGTAGGTTAATAACCCCTATAACCCATATAGTAACCCCAATTATTAACCTAGTTACTAAGTGCCCCTGACCCTAAACCCTGAACCCTAAACCCTAAACCCTACACCCTAAACCCCACATTATAGTAGTTTCCATTTTCTTTTCCATTATTACTAGGTGCCCCTGACCCTCCAGGTAGACTCTCAACCCCGCCTTGCCACACCCTTTAGTTGCCCCTAGCTCCCTGACAAGCCTCTGGTCGCCTGGGAAGGAAGGAATGGATAGGAAAATGGAAACCACCATAACCCCCCCCCAAGCCTAGTGGAGTTAACATGGGGTTATTTTGGGATAATGGAAAAGAAAATGGAAACTACTGTATTATATAGGGATTATATAGG
>CAJNIZ010028903.1:15445-38022 GCA_905231905.1 Symbiodinium pilosum | reverse complement strand
GATCCCGAAGGCTGGAGGGTGCCTGTCACCGTGGTTTCAGCATATGAGCTATAGTCTAAACTCCTTAAAGGGGGGTTATATAGGGGATTATATAGGGTTTAGGGTTTAGGGTTTATAGTCTAAACTCCTGAAAGGGGGGTTATATAGGGGATTATATAGGGTTTAGGGTTTAGGGTTTATAGTCTAAACTCCTTCAAGGGGGGTTATATAGGGGATCATATAGGGGGCTACTATAGGGGATATGAAGGGGGATACTAGGAGTTTAGACTATAGCTCATATAGCTCAGGATTGGGACCTGTATGCATCAAAGGTTCTGCCAAACCCGCAAACATGTGCCCCCAAAGGCACTGGCAGGGACCGAGGAGCCAAGTGGGGAACAGCCCGGAACACGTTAAAAAGATATGCCAAAAGGCCAGCAACAACTCTAACGCGGTTTATGGCTTAGGCTTCAGGTTTTAGGGTTTAGGATTCAGGGCTTAGGGTTGAGAACCTGCGCTGAAGAATGGTTCTAAACCTAAACGCAGTGCCACTAAAGCTTACAGGCCGTAGCCTAGAACCAAATCGCTGTGAATGCTGAAGGCCCAGAGTTCGCGAAATAATCATCAACTGCCTCAGGGTTCAGGGTTCAGGGTTTGGGGTTTAGGGTTCAGGGTTAGGGTCTAGGGGGTTTAGGGTTCAGGGTTTGGGGTTCAGGGTTTAGGGGTGCAAGGTCTCATAATGTAGGTTTGGCCAGGATGTACTGGGCTGCAAACATCCCATCTCCAAAGACTTGACATGGTGTGTTCTGGAAGGGTGAAGTGGTAGTTTCCAAAAAAAGGGGGACCTTTATATAGACCCCAGAATATTATCATCCTTGTTATTGGGGCCCCCAAAATGATATCCAGAATTTCGGGAAGCCCCAAGGACAGAACCCAAACCCTGTAACTAAGACCCAAACTCCTTACCTCTGAACCCCGTAATCCTGTAACCTCACACGCTACATCCCTAAGCCCTAGGACTCTAAAGCCCAAACCCTAAACCCTAAACCCCAGAACTGAAAAACCTAGACCCTGAACCCTAAAAGCCCGTCAGTTTCCATCCCCTAACTTCTGCAGGCTTTCGAGAGTGGCTGCGCGCACGGTATGGCGACCTGGACGACCAGGAACTGCTTCGGGGCTGGCACTTGGTTTAGGTTTTTACGATTTTTGCCACCCTAAACCCTAAACCCTGAACCCCAAACCCTAGGTAGTAGTTTCCATTTTTCTTTTCCAGCATCCCAATATGAATCCGCAGCCGTTTTGTTCATTTTCTGAAGTAGCGTAGTTACTGAGGGAGCCTTGGGGAGTATCAGAGTACCTACCCTTCTTGGACCCCCTCCACCTAAAGGACCTTCGAACCATAAGCGCCGCAGGGAATTCCGATATGAGCTAGAGTCTAAACTGCTTAAAAAGGGGTTATATACAGGATTCTAGAGGGGACTTTTTCAGGGGTCATGAAGGGGGTTACTAGGAGTTTAGACTATAGCTCATATGTTTGCACATACCTGCCAGGCCAGTTTCTCAGGATAATGTCCCATTTCCATGCAGTTATCCTGGACTTTATGGCCGTGGGGACCTGGGTAGGACATATTACTGTAACTCGGCTTAACCTTAAACCCAGAGCCTAAACCGAAAGCCTGAACTCTTGGCTAGAACTTGTGCTGCTGCGGTAGGTGCAGATACCTTCACAAGTGGTGTTGTCTCAACAACTCAGACTACTATTGCAATCAATCCAGTTGGACAATGTGGAACCACAGCAGCATGTAGTATTTGGTCCGGATTACGAGGATAGAGTGAGTCTTCATAAGAAGCACAAGAAAGGCACTTCCCCACCACACCGTCTGTCTTAAGTTTCCCAACATGCACTGGAGTGCTTCGTCTCTGAGGTAGCTGAAAAGCGCGAGCTTAGATTTGAGTTCCTCAGTCTTAAGCAATACTTCAACTACTCTCCAGCTTTCTCTGCGCCCTTGGTGGTAGCGCCTAAATATGGGGTTCCTTACTATAGTAATTTAATGAACGTGCCTGAAGAGCAACGCAGTTTAAGTTTTCCACTTTCTCGAGTGGCTGCCTCAAGAGATCACCATTCTACCAATGCAGGCTCCTACAGAACCCCAAACTTTCCTAGACCCTAAATCTTAAACCCTAAGCCCTAGACCCTAAAACCATAAACCCGAAACTTTAGACCCTGAACCCTAGACTTTAACCCCTGAACCCTAAACCGAGGTTATCAGTGCACACGGCTGCCCAGAAGATCCTGGGCTTTGAATCCAGGACAACAGGGTGTAGGGTGTAGGGTTTAGGATTCAGGATTTAAGGTTTAGGGTTTAGGGACTTAGGGTGTAGGGTTTAGGGTTTGGGGATTTAGGGTTTAGGGTGGGACAGGGATTTAAGGTTTTAGAGCTTAGGATTTGGGGTTTAGTGTGGGAGTGTGGGCAGTGGACTGTGCCTTGGCGAGACGGTCATCTTCATTTCAGGTTTGAGATCGGGCCTCAGCATGGACTTCAACAGGCCTCTAGATGAAGGTCAAGGGTTCAGGGTTAGGGTTCAGGGTTTAGAGTTAAGGGTCCAGGGTTGAAGCTTTCTTTCTTCCTTGGCTGGTGCAGAAGTAAGGACGACTTTCCCTACGTCCTTCGTGCGGCGTGGAGAAACCGTCCGATGGGTCGCACAGTCTGAGTTGTCCCTGGCTAGCGAAAACCCCAACCAGAGGTGCTTCAGAACATACATAGGGCTGTTCATGCCAGGAATAACTGTCTTGGGAGTGATTCACGGTAAGACCAAGCCCAGAGCACGACCCCAGAAGCAGTTTAGGTTCTACGGTTTGGATTTATGGATAGAAAATCCTATGGGCTTTGGGCGCTCCTCTTCAAAGCCTTGGATACCAGGCGTCAGCTCAAATGGTGTGTGTGTGTGTGCACATAAAAAACGGTCTGTCAACAGTTTTTTCTCTGGTTTCAGCACTGATTTCCGTAAATTTGCCAGCTAGACCCTTAACGCCAAAGCCGCCAGCATACGGTGGATACTCAAAATCTTGCATGACCTTAATAACCCCAAACCTTGAGAATAATGGTGTTATGGCGTACTAAAGTCATGCAGGAATCTTAGTGTCAACAGCGGCGAGAAAGGTCAACTTCGAGGAAGTCTCCACAGCTACCCCGCCACAACAACACACGCACAAGTGTGCCTGAGGCGATCCAACTTGCAACGCCAACTGCCTTTTGACGCAAAACCTTAAACTGTAAACACAGCCTAGATCCTCAACCCTAAGCCCTAAACCCAGCCCCTGAATCCTACATCCTTAACCCTAAACCCAAACCCCTGCCTAAATCCTCAACGCTCAGCCCTAAATCCTAAGTCCTCAACCCTAAACCCAGCCTAACTCCTCAACGCTCAACCCTAAATCCTAAGCCCTCAACTCTAATCTCCAAAGCGTTGCTTCCAGAAGGATTCCGCCTTGCAATCCAAACCTTCCGCAGAAGGGGCAAGGTTCAAATCCTGAGCCCGCATAATAGGGTATAGGTTTTCTGGTTCAAGGTGTAGGACTTAGGATTTTCTGGTTATAGGCTTAGGACTTAGGTTTTATGATTCAGAGTTTGCAGTTAAAAGGTTGAAGGCGCAAAACTCAGAACCCAAACCCCAGAAGGTTCTTGGGGTCTGGGGCTACGGCTACAGTTTTGACTTGCCAAGCCAGAATTCCACACAGATTTAGAGCTACCCAGCAAACTAGCATGAAAGGACGGTATAGTCTGGTACGGCCTATTTAGGTGTCGGGGTTCAGTCCTCAACTCCCAAGTCCCTCGCACGCTTGCCTGACCATGGTCGTTGTCTCCATCACACCGGCCCAACTGGACGAGTCGTCTGCGGAGCCTCGCAGTACTTTGGGATCTTTGAGTTCAGGCTTGAGGGAACTCAGTGTCACGATGTGATTAAGCCCCAATAAATCCCGTATCCCATACCCGCAGCGCGTTTGGTTCACAATGCTTGATGTCTCTCCACCAGAGGAACTGTATGTTGACAAGAGACCTCTCAGCTGCTGAGTAGTTAGTCCCCACAGCGATGACCTCATACTCTTTTTTTACAACCTCTTTCGATTGCAAGCGCTTGGCAAAATTTCCTACTAAGAACCAGTCGGACACCGAGAATGCCTTGCTGTCAGCATTGACCCCTGTGTCTTTCAGAAAAGCTAGTGCACTCTGATGCAAGCCATGAAAGCAACCCTAAACCCTAAACCCATGGTACCATGCTAGGAAAAGTAGGAAAAGACAAAACGACGGACTAGGCGTGGCAGTAATGATCCCCGCGCCCCGTCCCCGCAACATAATGATACCATACTAGGCCCTAAACCCCAAACCCTAAACCCTACACGCTAAACCCCAAACCCTAAACTCTAAACCCCAAACCTTAAACTCTTAACCCCAAACCCCAAAAAGTAAACCCTGAACTCTAAGCCCCGAACCCCAAACCCTAAAGTCTAAACCCTAAAGCCCTAGCGGAGAGAGGTTGGTTAAGGGGTTTAGGGTTTAGGAGTTTAGGATTTAGGGCTTGCAGGGGACCTGTTGGTTTAGGACAGTGAAGAGCTGCCCGCTACTAGCCTGTACCTTGCGCGTTCTGGTTTAGGGTTTAGGATTTTAGGATTTTAGGGGTTTAGGGTTTAGGATTTTAGGGTTTTAGGGTTTAGGATTTCAGGGTTTTAGGGTTTTAGGGTTTTAGGGTTTAGGGTTTAGGCTTTTAGGGTTTTAGGGTTTAGGATTTTAGGGTTTTAGGGTTTTGGGGTTTTGGGTTTAGCTTTTTTTCAACTTAAACTTTAGGAGACGATAGGTAGGCAAAAGCCTGAGTTGTAACTCGGAAATCTCCTGTGGCCCCTTATAATTGAAATGGATAGCACTTGTGCGCGGGTACTATACCTACCCAGTTGAGATGTCAAGCCTGAATTGTCGATAGGGGCTTACAGAATTGCCACCTGCCAACATAGCAACAAAAAATCAGACTCACATGGGCAAGAAAATGGAGCATGAAATGGAAGCTAGTCCTATATAGGGGGTTTATAGGGACAATGTCAAGGTCTAGGTAGGGTTTGGGGTTCAGGATACCACCGTGCAGAAGACCACCCACAATGCTGCTGCCTCGCTGGGTGTCGAGCAGGTTAGCGATTGGATTGCAAGAATGGAGCTGACCGACCCAGAGCCTAGGAGTTTTAGGGTTTAGGGGTTTACAGTGGGGGTTTCGGGTTTAGGGATGTAGGGGTGCAGGGTTCAGGGGTTTAGGGTTTAGGGCTTGGGGTGACAGTCCTCGGGTCCTTGCTTTGGTCCCCCCCTTCATGTAATAGGGAAAATAGAAGCTCCAACAAGAAGCATTCTTTCTGGGATCTCGACAGGTTAGGAGGAGAGAACCAGAAGAAAGGGGCGGTATTCACTAGAACTCTTCCTAAACTCCTAAACCTTATGAACCCTTAAACCATTGATCCGAAACCACAAACTCAAGGCTTACGCCGCCCACCTAGGATGGTGGGCGCGCTTATGCCCCTCGCCATCAATTGCGAAAGGCCGACCCAGTCCGATCATCTGCCTTTCCACAGGCATAATGACCAGCACCCGCTCTAGGCTCAGTACTGGGACACGTTCTCCCTGCGACCAGTACTGGTCATCTTTATAAGATCAATACCCTTAACCTTAAGGCTTTCGTTCCCGATGGCGCTGCCAGGTTTTCTCCCGGGCCCTATTTGTTTTTGGAGTCTTAGACCTCCAGGGCCTAGCAAATTCGGGGAGGACCAATGTCTCCGCTTTTGGTGCCTCCGAAAACTTTTCACGGCCCTCCCAGTAAAGGTCCTTGTCAAGGGTGCCAAGAGGCCTCCAGGGCCTCAGCATCCAGGGACCTCTCTCATGTGGCTTGTCAAGGTCTTGGATTCTAAGATATTTTGTTGCTGAACAAGATTGATTTAACTGAGTTCCAAGTCCTAAGCCCTAGTAGGAGTAGCTTTGGGCCGCGTGGGACAGCGTGGGGTGAGTGAAAGTGTGGATGACCAGCCGCGGTCGGGCCATGGCAGCATATCGCACAGCACGGGGGGCTCGAAGCGACTTTGTGGCATGACAATCTCTCCTTCATTAAACGCCGCATCACAGCAAACCTTGAACCCTAAATCATGCCTGGATCTCGCTGTAAAGCGCTCTTCGCCTGGAAGTGGTGAGGAAAAGGTCCGAGAACAAAAAAAATCTAAATCATAGACCCTAAGCCCTGGGTGTTAGCTTTCAGGGCGCTTTAGGCTTGAGACGTTCCTACCATAGAGGAAACGCCCGTTTAACGCGATTCAGGGGTTGGGGTTTGGGCTGTAGGGTTTGGGGTTGAGGTTTGGTATTCAGGGTTTGGCGTTTGTGGTTTAGGGTCAACTGTACAGGGTGAGAAAACGGAAGCCCAAGCAGGGCTCTGTAAAGACAACTGTCCTTTCAAAAGGGGTTCTTTGGGCTTCCATGTTTGTTTGCAGGGGTAGGATTGAAATAGTTTTTGAATGTTTAGTGTCCTTTACCGTTACGCCTCCTATAATATCATAAGACCAGATTTTTTTTTGTTTCAGGGTCCCCAACCTATCCGCAATCTGGGCGCTTTCGATGTGTCTTCGAAGGATATGTTGCGAGCAGTGCCGTGCCACCTTGTGCTGGACAGATGTGGGCAAATATTAAGAAAGCGTGAGAAAGCAGCTTCTTGGCAGTGTGGGTTGCTCTCGCCGTGGGAGGAGTTTGGTTTTCACGGTTGAAGGTTCACGACTTTACAGTTCCGGGATGAGTGTCTGCGTTGGATGTCGCGGCTTGTAGGTTGTGCATGTTTGAGGATCACCTTCGAACGTCAGCAGAAGCAAGGGCCACCAAACTGAATGTACAATGTACAACAAGGCAGTGATACTAGCTGCACTGTACTCAAAGTTGAAAATGCTAGCAAGGCCAATGCTCATTTTTTCGTTTTGCCCGTCATGACAGACAATGAACAGGGGGAAGCAAGCGATAGTAACTACCAGTGGTAAGACTGGCGAATAAGCAGGCATAGTAGCAACGGCAAGCATGAAACACATCGGCGGGAGTTTGCTTCCAATGGTTTTCAGCAGATTCAAGCACCATAAGCCAGAACTCAGGGCTCTATATCCACTCTACATTGATTACATTGCGTCTTGGTTAAGCACCCTGTCTGTTCTTTGGGTATCGGTATCTTTACTACTACTTTCTGTATACTATTACAAAAAGATCCCCGGGTCACAAACAAAGTACCTAAGCCAACATAGAAGCTCCCAAAGCCACTCATAAAGGACAACCGTCTTTTTTGGCTCAACCCCTTAACCCCTAACTCCCAAACCCAAAAACCCATTATAGTAGTTTCCATTTTGTTTTCCATTTTCATTATATAGCCGCAATATAATAACCCCTAAACCCTAGACCCCGGAACCTCATTGTTGGGTCTCCACTTTTTTGAACTAGGCCTTCAGTATGAGCAAGTCAGTGAAGCGGATCGGATCGTTCGTGTCACACAGTTGGCAAAGTTCGATGCACCGGAAGATTCTGCTCCTTGGAACATTCTGGTTTTGAAGGGACGGCTTTGAGAGTAGGTCCTTATGGTAATGTGTGCATAGTTCTTTGTAATATACTCCTCACACCCCAGTCCTTCTCAAGCGCCAGGGGTGGCTTGCCATTGCTCAACTGAATCCCAGAAGACACAACAGGATTTCGGCACAAGCGCCATCCAACCGGTTCAAGCTGTTGTGTAAACCCTAAACCCTATATTCCCCTATCATCCCTTTAAAGGTACCAAGGTACCCAGAATTTGCGTATTCTAGTAAGCAGTACAACACAATTAACCTCAGGCTCCTGATGTTGCTTCACAATGGTGCCGCTGCTGCTTGCGTGGGAACACTGGCAGCGAGCGTTACTATGCTCCTGGCCTCGTTAGACTACTTGCCAGGATATATGCGGCATCATGCAGCATCGAACCAGGAGTTCAAGTATTCCTTGCTGCTTGGATGCTGAGAATGAATGAAGGGAACCCTAAAACCCTAAAACCCTAAACCATAAACCCTAAAACCCTAAAACCCTAAACCCTAAACCCTAAAACCCCTAAAACCCTAAAACCTAGAACCCTAGAACCCTAAAACCCCTAAAGCCCCTAAAACCCTAAACCCTACCGTAAGTCCGTAGAGCACAAGGTGGTGTCAAGCGGCTGGGCTTCTTGCAGCTACTGCCACCTTTTTCTTGTGGAGGCCTTGCTCTACTTATGATTCCTAGCATTCAAAATTATTACAACTAGTCTTACTAGTAATATAAGTATTATTGTTGTTCTTATTATTCTGATTATTATTATACATTCTCATTCTTATAATTCTTAACTTTATTATCATTACTACTAATATTATTGTGATGCGCTTTTGTGATGTCAACAAGACGACCTCCTCGTGCTCCTGATGTATGCTTTGTTATGACCAGGATCAGGATGCCGGTCTTTAAGCCACAGCCCGCAAAACCAAGAAATGTCACTTGCATGAAGGCCGCAACAGTCGCTTTTCGTTGACTTCGTTTGCATCAACCAACTCAACACAGAGACCAAGACTCTGGGGGTCTTAAATCTGGGCGCAATTCTGAAGAAGTCGCGCAAGATGCTGGTGCTGTATGATCCTTGTTGCAAGAAGTTTAGTTTACCTTCCAGGGCGCTCATCATCAGCGATCAGCTCCCAATGTATGCAGGTTCAGTGTTGGTTGTTAAATCCTTTCAAACCCTGACTGCTAAACACTGGTTCTGGACCACCAAGGACAGCACATTTTCTGACAGGCTTTGGTGCATGTTTGAGATGGCGGCATTCATGAAAAGCCACGAGCCCCGGACGTCAAGAGAAGCATTTTCCATACCAGAAGCATGCTTTTTTTCTTCTCCGAAAGTCAGGGTTTTTTTTGGAGTCCCCGTAGGAACGTACTTTTTCAAACTACCAAGTTTTAAACGTTCCTTGAGTTGTGCAGCCGCCGAAACCCAACTCTAAATTGCAAACCGTAAACCTTAAAACCTAACGCCGAGATCCTAAACCTTAAGCCAGCCAAAAACTTTAAACCGCTCTCTTCACTTGTTTTGTTGCAACGGGGGCCCGGAAGCCCAAAGGCCTGTTGCAAAGCTTGCAGGCTTAGATGCTAAAGATGTCCCGAAAGCGTCAGCAGCCTTGCAACCCTTAAACTACAACCCTAAGCACTAAACCCTAAACCCTATATAACCTCATTGTAGTAGTTTCCATTTTGTTTTGCATTATCCCAACGGGCCTATATCCCGACAACCCTAAGCCCTAACCCAAGATGCTGCTGCAAATTTCCATGCCACGCAAGGAGGATACGCCTACAGAATGCCTTGTGATCCGCCCTCTTTTCCTGGCGAACTGTTTGTTGGGAATCGTTGCTGAAATGGATTTAGGGATGCGATTTTACGACCCACAGGTTATGACTTGTATTCCGCTACAGTCACTAGTATATATAAGAACGCCTGGGTTTCGAAATGATCTACCTAGCCCCTGAGCCTTACACCCCCATATCCTCCCAGTTTCCACGTCATTTTCCAGTTTCCCCACGATTGTATGCCCAAACCCCTTTTTATCCCTCTATTACAAGAAACCCTTCGTTCCACTTGGGCCTCTACTCCCCCCAGCCCAAACCCGAAATCCTAAACCCTAAACCCTAAACTCTAAACTCTAAACCCCAAACCCAAAACCCTTCAGAATCCAAAGAATTGCTGCTCAACGGGCCCGCTCGAGTGGAGTGAGGCGAAGACCTGGAATTGAAATGGATCTGAAATGCCTGGTTAAAGGTTTTAGGGTTTAGGGTTTGGGGTTTAGGTAGGTTTAGGGTTTAGGGTTACAGGTTTGGAGTTCTGGTTTAGGAGGATTTCAGGGTTTAGGGGTTATGGTTAGGATTGAGGGTTTAGGGATTCTGGTTTAGGAAAAAGGGCTTAGGGTCTAGGGGTTATGGTTTAGGCCTAAAGGAGCCAGGCTTAGGTTATGACGCCTAAGCCCAAAACCCAAAACTCCGAACCCTAAACCCTAAAGCTGTGTATCCCCCACTTCGATCCTGTAGGCTTGCCCTGGCAAATTCCAAAATCATACGCCACAAGCCAAGGAATGTTTCTTTGCTTCGTCTTTACTGGAGTTCTGAACCTCGGATCTTTTGGACTTTCAAACAGTTTTGCAGGGGTCTTGGGTTTTGGGCTTGGAGTTCGAATTTGGATGCCTCATCTGCGGTTTTCAGGTGTTTGGTTTCTGGTATCCAAATGTCGCTTGCCGAATCTTTTTTTGGTTCCAGCTTTGTTTTCTACACAGGCAATTTTCGGAGAAGGCACTGTCTTGCCTGAAAGAGGGGTAAGGCTTTCGAGCCCCACGGATGAATCTGCCCCCTAACATATGATGGTACTTTATTGGGGTGTTTATTGCTTTTGGATGTTCCTTATATCGTGGAAGGGGGCTCATGGAAACCAAGGGTTGAATAAGTTCGGGGACGGTACGCAGTGGAACCTTCAAATTTTCCGTCAATGGAGGCTAAACTTCGAGCCCAAGTATAATTGAGGCAGGAGGTAACCTGAAGTGCCAAGGATAAATGGCAAAGTCCAAAACCCTAAACCCTAAACCCTAAACCTGCAACTTCGTTTTCCCCATGTGGTGGTGGTCATGGTGGCCGTGGCTGCGCTGCAGCGCTAGAGGAGGTGGCGGGTGGAGGGTGCGGGAGCCTTGGTGGGATGGGAGCGAAACAGGGTCGGTGGGTTGGGGGTGGCGGTGGGGGCGGGGCCTCAGCTCTCTTTTGATCAGATCCTCTAGAATGGCCCGGTTGGATTGGGTCTAGGAACGTCCATTCCTGAAGCAGACAAGAGCGCATTACTGCAGTTTTATGTATGCAAGGGGTGTGTTCTGGAAGCCATTCCTAGCTTTCGCCCACCCACCCACCCTTGGCTTCTATGCCGGGGTATGGTGAGACTCTAGTTGCATCCCTGCAGCTGACCGCACTGGATTACATGGAAGTTTCTACAGTCAAATCCGTGTTCTGTGGAGATATCAGAGCGGATCTCTTGTTTGCATCTTGCGCCTGCTGTGGGACTAGATGTCAGGATAGCAGATCTGATTCGATAGGTTCAATGTACACTGTAGGTGTGACATTGTCAGCGCTTCATCTTGCATAGAAAAAATTAGAGCATGCAGCTGTCTTGTGCTGTTGTCTAATTTCTTCATCATTTCAATATGCTCTTCTTCACTTATGCAACATGCACGCATACTGTCGGGGCACCGATTAAAATAGATTCCACGGGACCCCGGGGTGCCCCCGAAACGGCAAGTAATCTTGTTCCGCCATAATTGTAAAAGTTTCTCCGTTTGACTGGTTTAAAAGACGGTATCAGAAAGGCTTGTGTATTTTATTCAAGCCCGCAAGCAAGCCTCAAATTCTATGCCTTTGACCTTTGACTTTTGAACTTAAGCCCTGAACCCCGCGACCTCGCCGCAACGGACGGTTTCATATTCTGGAATTCCGGAAGTTGGCCCTAATCCCACAGCCTCGAACCGTAAACCCGATGGCTCCCTCAATCTTAAACCCCAAAGCTGAGGAACGCCACCGATCTCCGAAGCCCAGTGTCATTGTCCGTCTACGTTGTCTCCATGTGCTTGCCACCATCCTTCTTCATCTACCAGATCAAGACATCGGGGGGGAATTCTCAACATAACAGTACACCACAAACTAACCCCATTGCCCTAACCTTAAACCACCAAACACTTGGATGCCTTGTGATACAAGGTGCCAAAAATTCAAAAACTTCAGAGCCTTCGATCCTCCTTGTACTTGGGAAGCAAACAAGGTTTAGAGCCTGGCAGATTTAGGTTTGGGGGTCTATTCCTGTTTCTTCACAGGCAAAATTGCTTAGCAAGCAAACACCCTTGTCCGGCCCGGGCAGCGCATCTTTTACCCAAAGCCTTCCACAGAGGACCTATGCCAACACAGTTGAAAGCATGCGGGCTGAGCTGCAGTGTTGCTAGGCCAAGTTCAGGCAGTCTGGATAAGTCACTTCAGCGACCCTAAACCTCTAACCCCTATATGAAACATCCCAGCGCGCTCTATCACCTTCCTTGAGCCTGAGAGCTGTTAAGCCCAAACAACTGTTTGAAAGAAATTTGTCAATGCCAGAAGAGTTTGGAGGATTTAGCAAGTTGTACATTCTAAGCCCTAAGCTCTAGCAAACATGTGGTGTTTCGCTTCGCAAGGCTTCGCCATGCAAAAGGCGCGATGCTCCTGCTGTGATTCCGGCTGCTGCCAAGAGACAGGTTTGCACCCTGACAGCATTGGAATTTTGAGCCTCTAGGTCGGAGTTTAGGCTTAGGGGTTAGGCTGCCATCTATCAGTTCAAGGCTTAGGGTTCAAGGTTCCGGGTTTGAGTGGTCAAGGTTTGACATGTGCGATTCAGGCTGTAGGGCGTCTCGAAAGCCCGTAAACACAGTGAGGGGTTATGAGTTCTTTTCCAGCAAAATATCCTGAGCAGTTTCCTAAAAACTTCGACGCCCCCCAGGTAGTCCTTGTACATTGAGAGGCCGTTTATAGCTACCATGAATTTCCGAGCGGGTCTCTGGATTTGGAACGTTTCAGGGTTCGGGGCTAAGGAAGAAGGAATCCGGGCTCAGGGTGTCCGTTTGGGGCTTCGTGTTTTGGGTAGAACTGAGGGTTGAGGGATTGAGGTTAGGGTTTTATGAGTGTCCCTTCCTAGCAGATAGATGGGTTATGTATGAGTTCTATAGGGTTTCAAGGATTTAGGGTTTTGACCGTAGGGGATTTAGGGTTGGAGTCTTGGGGCTTAGGACTTCAGGGTCAGAGCTTCGGATTTAGTGTTTGGGACCCTGCCGCATTGAAGCCCGAAAATGAGGACCATGTTGTACTCACAGGGTAGTTTCTCCAAACAAGTCATTGTAGAATCCCTGAAAAAGTCTGCATAATCCCTCGAAACCCTAAACAAAGTCTTGTTCTGGTGCAGGCAGGGTTGCCAGCATTTTGTTGTTGAAGCCTGAGGGCTCTCAGAGGGCTTCTGTTTTAAAACATCATTCTCCACTAAGCTACCATGGAACCCGGAAGGCCCCCTTAGGACAGCAGTCTTCACAGGACTCTTAGCAGGGTAGTGACTTGGGTAGTTCCTAAAATTGGAATCCCGATTTGGTACCCCTATGTAATAGGTGGCGCAATATCATCCATAACCAACAGGGGCCCATAATTTTGAGAACAACCCATATGTCTTGCCATTCGACCCTAAGCCCTAAACCGCAAACCCCAAACCCCAACCCTAAGCCCGAAACCTTAGACCCTAAACCCTAAAACCTAAACCCGTTTGGGACATGAGGATGGAGGCCACCTGACCCCCTCCCCAACCTTAAACCTTGTCAATCGTGGAGTGAGAGTCTCACGCCGAGAGCTCAACACCTGGAATGTTAAGGGTTGAGGGTTTAGGATTTGGGGTTTAGGGTTTAGGACTTAGGGTTTAAGGTTTAGGATTCAGGGTTTTGGGTTTAGGATTTAGGGTTCAGGGTTTAGCGCTTAAGCCCTGAATCCAATCCTGAAGCCAACATGTCGAAACCGAAGCCTGCTGCGCATACCTATCCATCAGCAGGGCTTGAGTGAGACTTAGGTCTTTTGGATTTTGAAGATTGCTGGTGTGGTGCTTTGAAAAGGTCTTCCTGAGCTCGGGAATTTCTTTGAAGGCTTAATGTTTGGGGTTTCGGGCCCTACTACAAACATATCGTTAGGGCTGCAGCACTACGCCCTCGGGGTCTGCAAAACTCTTCAAAAGGAGACTACGTTTGTGCGCTTCGTGGGTTGAAGAGTAACGTCTCTTCACGTCTCTCCTAAATCCCCTTCAATCTCAATACGCAATCCGCACCACACGACCGAAAGGAGGCAGGCATCATGCCTCTGCCGGCGGAGGAAACATGAACTCCTTGCTCTCCGGTCTTCACACCCCAAGGGTCCATGTGCTTACTACGCATGTCAAGGCTGCGAAAACAAGTGGCCAAGATGCCCATCCAACACTTCGAACCTGATAGGAATGCAGAAGTGTGAAGGTCCACAAGCCCCCCACCCCGAAGCCTTAAACCTTACTCCACCTTAAACCCTTCGCCCTAAACTGTGCATCGCCGCTATGCAGAAATCCGTGCACCACTGCAACCTTTAAACTCAGGTGTGACCGAGAAATCTTGACAAGATGTGTGCAGCAGTGGTTTGGCAGCGTGGAGGCCGCAGGGATTGCGGCTTAGGGATCAGCGGGTTGCAGTAGCATCGCTGCCACATCTTAAATCCTAACACCCTGCCAGTTTTTTAGGGATGTGGGGCTTAGATTTCAGGGTCGCGCCCATACCCTCAAGCTGAAACGCCAGCGCCTCAGTCACATTAAAACGGTAATGTCATTATAGTCTGGGTTTAAGGGTAAGTGCTCCCGAAGAAGAACAGGGAGACCTCTGGGAACTGCAGGACAAGGATCTTTATGTGCTGAGAAAGTGTTCTAGCCGAAAACACGGGTGGAAAAGACACCTGTGCCCCAATTGAAAGGATGTGAGCTTTCTGTTTGTAACTGTTACTTCAAAGCGAGATGGCTCGCTCTTCATCCCTTTGGGTTAGAAGAGCCCCTAATCGTGAGGAGTGCTTCTGGAAGTCTTTGTTTTGCTCCCCTGACTACTAGGAGGCTCACGGGTAGTCTTGCGTGGTTGGACGTAGAGAGAACTACGAAACGCTAAACCCTGAAAACCTTAGAACCCCCAAACCCTAAAGCCCACTTATGTACACGTACTTTCTAAATCGCATGAGCTCGAAACCCTTAACCTTATAAAATCCCTACAACCCTGAACCCCGTAATATCCCTAAAACGTAAACCCTAAACCTTATGCAAGTAGGGATCCCCATCAAGCCAAGGAATGAAGGTTTAGAGTCCAGGGCTTAGGCTTTAGGGCAGAGTTCAGGGTCTAATTGTTGATAGGTTTGCCAAGCACCGCGGTTCTTAGCGTTCTGTTGTGACTCCAAAACAGTGTGTTACTAAACCCTAAACCCTGAATCCTAAACCCTGAACCCTAATCCTTAAATTAGGGCAAACGACTCAGAAGGACTCTCGCACCTCTTTTGTCTGACGAACGACAGTGGTCGCATGATTCTGGTTTGTAGAACAGCATAGAGTTCCCCAAGCACAACAGGTCAGAAAGAGGCATGGTTTCCTGTACGGAGAGACGATTACATCAGTGTTCCGCAAGTGTCCCACCTAGCCAGAACCCTAAACAACTCCCAACTTCTCAAGGCCCCAAAGCCAACCCTAAATCCCGAAACCCAAGCCCCAAACCCTAAACCCTCAACCCCAAATCCCAAAACCGAATCCCAAAACCCAAGCATTAAACATCAAAATGTCCGTGAAGCCTCCAGTGCTAGTGCTGCCCTAGGATCTTCAAGCTCCTTCAAGGCAAACATCAGCCCCAGCGTGAAGGTAGCCCTTGATAGCCCTGTAGCCCCATAGTAGCCGCCGATTCCCTACGGCCATCTGACAAACTCCTTTGAGGGAGTGATACTGGAAATAGGGGACTCCAGGGTACATCTAGGGGTGGCGTGCAGGTTGTGTCATGCTTTGTAGATGTGCGAGGTATGTGATCTTGGGATTCTCCTTGCGAAGCCTCAGTATACTCATTGCAGAGCCTCTTGAAGTAACACAGTCGTCTCCCAGGGTCTTTCCGCAAAACCTGAACCCTAAACCCTAAACCGTAATTCAACATCCTGAGCCAAAAGATCAGGCCTGAAATCCTTAGCCCCATGCCCTCCCGAAACCTCAAATCCTAAGCCCAAAGCCCTGCGCCCCAAATCCGCAGCTCTGGGCTTCACATCGAACCCAGTCATAACTAGGATTTAGGCCTTGTAGTTAAAATTGACACTGTATCTACAGTAGGAGAATTTAAGAGGGGTTGTACTTGGGTTTGAAGTACAGTTCTAAGTTATAAAATGGTCATAGTTATCTTGACCCTAAACCCTCAAACCTAAATCTAAACCAAAAACCACCCAAACCCTAAATCTCAACCCTTCACCCTGAAGCCCTTAAACCCTAAAGCCTATACCCAACATCTAAATCCCTAATCATGCTGAGGCTCCCAGTAACGGAAGGCGCCCACAACCGGAAACCCTAAACCCCAAACCTGATATCCTAAACCTTAATATCCCTCTATAGAACCCCTATAGTCCCTTGTAAAGGGAGTGAATCGGTGCAGGAGTTTGACGCAGTGGTGCGATCGAGGGTGGCAAGCGCTCTGCAGAGACTGAGCCAAGGTTTGGGGGTTACTTAGGAGGTTTAGGGTTTAGTAGGTGTAGGGTTTAGGGTTTAGGGTCTAGGGGGTTCAGGGTTTGGGGGGTAGGGGGTATAGGGTTTAGGGGGTTCTAGGGCTTAGGTTTTATCAGCTGCCTCCATGGCATCCGAATTCGAGATGAGTCTTGACGCGACAGCGCTGGACGACCGAGACTGCCTTCAGCGCAGAATGTGGCGTCCGGTGCAGAAGCCTGCAACCAGTCGCCACCTGGAGCTGAACATGGACTGGACCACCCTAAACCCTTAACCCTAAACCCGTCGGAATTGCAGAGCAAAGATCCTCTCGGATAGCGGCTTTACCGCATGGCGACAGGGACATGCTGGTGCGACTCGTCGCCCTGAATACAGTCCTTGTGGTTTCCTGAGCGTCCTACGTTCCCGCAGAGCTCGCAATCAGGCCATGGAAGTCTGAGTGGAGAACGCTGTTCATAAGTTTCATAACCTGCCTCCAAGTTGGCTTATGCGTTTGTGGGCGTCTGACAACTGAATGTTTCGGCTAAACCTCTTGAGTTAAAGCTGTTGGAAAGTTCCATCTGGTAGGGCAAGAGTTGCCGTGGAGTTTGTTGATTTGGTTTTTTCCCCGAAATAATTAGGGGCACCCCAACATAGACCCCAAAATGTTATAGTCCTCATTATAGGGTCCCCCCAACAGGTACCCCTAATTTGGCAAACCCCCATTTAGTTCGTGGCTTGGCAGGGGCATGGAGGCTCTCAGACGCGTTCCTACTGCAAGCATGTTGTGAATAATCCGCATTCACAAAGCCTTGGATTTCGTTTTTGCCTGGATGAGCACCTACATTACATCGGCAGCGCTTGAGGAACAGCGCCATACAAAACGTTATGTTTTTCCACAAGCCCCGACCTTAACCCTGAACCCTAAACCTGGGCCTCCTTAAGTAAGCAGAACATCGGGGTCTGATGTCCTAGGGATAAGTTAGAAAGTACGCATATCAACCCACAACCCTGAACATATGAACATAGAACAGATTTCCTGGCCTTGTGCAGCTATCGATTTGAGTAGGGCCCTAAGTCGAATGTTGGGAGGCTTTAGAGTTTCAGGTTTGGGGTCTTGGATTTGGGGCTTATATGGCGTAGGGGTTGAGGCATAGACCCCTAAACCCTGAAGCCGGGACCCTAGACCCTAGAAGCAGCCTAGGGAGCCATGACGCAGTTATCCCGATGCCCCTTTTCAGCATGCCATCTTTAAGCCCGAACCCCCATCCAGCGCAGGCCCTAAATCCAAGACCCGAAATCCCAAACCACAAGTCTTAAGCCATAAGCCCTCAACCCGTAAATTCCGAACTCGAAAATTCAAAACACTACGCCCTACCCCTAAACCCTACACCCAACCCAAACATCCAAGGAGTCGACTGGGTCAGCTGCCCTTAACTTATCGTATGGTGCTCTTCGCATCCATACCATATGTCTGGACTCATGGCCGACGGTCCTTAAGGTTTAGAGCTTGGGGCTTAGGGTTGACGATTTTGGGGTTGAAGACTTAGACTCAAGAGTTTGGAGTTTACGCTTGAGGGCTTAGAGTTTAGGGCTTATACGTGAAGGTTTACCCGTAAATCCTAAACCCTAAACCCTAAATAGTAGTTTCCATTTTCATTTCCATTGTCCCTATACAACCCCTATATTAACCCTAAACCCTGAACCGCCAAGTCTGTGTTCTGAAAAACTCAGGCTCTTAGGTTGGTTGCATGGGTGCTACGGTCAGTTGGCCTGTCTTGTGGGCGTGCGTAGCCCATGAGGGTACATCTTAATTGTATGCCTCAAACCTCCAACTCTAAACCCTAGTCCAACCCTAAACCCCAATGACTTAATTCCAAACCTTACACCCTAATCCCCGGATCCTAAACCCAAATCCCTGAACCCTAAACCTTATAGAATCTAGAGGTCAGGAGTCGAGGATTAAGCGTTTTGGGCTCCAAGAAGGGCATGTTATGGACCTCAGGGTGTCTGATTTCATGTTGAGGTCTCACGGTTTAGGGCTGCGGGTTTTGAGTTTAAGGTTAGAAGGCTTATCGTTCAATACTCAGGATTTGTAGGCTCAGCTTGAAGGGGCTCGGGGTTTATGGGTGTATTTTTGAGGGAGTTCAAGGTTGCCAAGGGGTCTCGGAACCACTTACGAAGGGTTCGCTACGGTTCACGTTTGGGCATAACAAGTTATCCACCCACGAGCCGGGTAAAGAAGGTCGAGAGAAGCCCCAAGAGATGTAGGTTGAACTACCTAACCCTCCGTGTCTGGAATGGGGAAGAAGTAAGGGTCCTGTACTGGCATGCGCAAACGCAATATTCGGGCGGATAACTCCAAACCCTGAAGCGAACTGCCCATATCCTAGTGTGGGACTTACTTTAAGATTAGGATCTATTTTGGGATTGGAGTCTAGGGTCTTAGGGTTAGGGTTCAGGGTTGAGGGAGCGTCAGGGACAGAGATTTGGTCAGTGCATTAGCTTTTCAGCTTCTTGCCGCTTTGCAATTTCAATTCTTACTGTAGTTGCCAACCATGCGTCTGTCATGAGGAGGTTGCGGATGGACCTGCTTGATAACCTTGGCCCACCCTAAACCCTAAACACCTCGGAGTTTAAGGGCGCCTTTGGGGAATCCAGGGTTTAGGCTTTAGAGTTTGGGAGTTTTGGCTTCTGGCTTGAGAAACCCAAGAAACCCAAACTGAAGACGATCCGCGTTTAGGATGGATGACGACTTGGAAGTTTAAGGCCCTAACCCCCAAGCACAGCTGCAAAATCACATCAAACCTACATGAGCTATAGTCTAAACTCCTTAAAGGGGGGTTATATAGGGGATTCTATGGGGGACTACTTTATTAAGGGGGATACTAGGAGTTTAGACTATAGCTCACATGCTATGCTAAGCCTTCAACTCCCAATCTAAACCTCAGGCCTTAAGCCTTAAACACTAAGCCCCTACATCCTAACCCTGAACCCAAAGCCTAAATCCTGAGTTCCCAACCCTTCCAATTCAGGGCCAAGATGGATGCCATCTTCGGAATTCTTATGAAGGCAACCGCTTCAGTTCTCCACATTTCATGGCCCAGAATGCTGGGTTGAGGGTTTAGAGTTTAGGGTTTAGGGTTTAGAGTTTAGGGTTTAGGGTTTAGAGTTTAGGCTTCATGTAAATTGTGATAGGCCCAATCCCAAAACTAGGACCTTATAGCTATCACATTGAAAGCTGATACCATCCCAATTTTGGGAGTTGGGGTTACCAAGCCCAAGCCTGAAACAACATGATGAGAGTGTAGGCTGGGGGCATCTCCCCAAAATTAACATGATCAAAGGAACCCGACAGAACCTGCGGTGCCCCTGACCCAGGGTATTTATAACCCAATTTTTAGCTGGTATTTATAACCTAGTTTCCACCCAGATTAGTGGACTTAGGGGGCATAACATGCTTGGTCACTTATACCGTTATACAAGTACAGTTGTATCAGCGCAGTTTCACAGCAAGTCGGTTTTCACTGAATATTGGTTTTTGAGACGGCAGCTGCTTCTGAATCAGGGTTTTGGTTTCAATGCCAATGGATAGCAATGCAGAACCCTAGACCCCCGACACCCCAGAGCTTCCCACACCCTAAACCCTAATCCATATGTACAGCCCAAACTCCAAAGTCAACGGCCAAACCCTAAGCCTCAAACCGTACATCCTAAAATCGTCTTTAGGGTTTAGGGTTTAGGGTAATCTTAAAGACAACAATCCAATGTGCATCCCGAACCCTAAAAAAGCGCTCTGACAAGGGCAAAGCCCTTGATTTGAGGGGTCCCATTTACTGGGGAGCCCACAGTAGCCCCAGCCTAAAACCCTAAGCCCCAGACCCGCTTCAGTAAGCTTCAACCAGGAGGGGTCGAGGTCCCCTGCTGGTGGGAAGCGTGCTTCATTGCTTGTAGCTTAGTGTCAGCAGTGTATCAGATGTCCGTTTTAGGATTACGTTTTGCGAGTACTGGGGAGAACCCAACTATGAGTAGTCACCAAGACCCAAGAACCCTAACCCCTGCACCTTCTTCGTCCTGATTAACACCCCTTGAAGGGGCCCAGTTATAAGTAGTGACCCTGAACCCTAAACCCTTACCAAGTCCCATGTGGTCTGCCCAGTCCCCATCAACTGCCAAATGTGGACCACAGGAGCCGTGAAAGGGTATATGAAGCAAGCCTAAAACCCTAAACCTCATTTAGGGTTTGGGAAATCTGGGTTTAGGGTTTCGGTAAATACTCCACACCCAGTCGCTATGAGGGCCAACATCCAAGATCCACGCGGGATGCTTGACCCCTAAGCCCTAGATCATGAAACCTTCGCCCAGCCTCTAACTCCGAACCCCAGGATCCTGAAAATTCCAAAGGCCAAAACCCCCCAAAACCCGGAGAAACTTGAAAACTCCAACCCCAAAGCCCTGAACCCTAAACCCTAAATCCTAAGCCCTAAACGCTAAAGCCCAAACCCTAAGCCCCAAACCCTAAACTCAGAATGCGAGGGTGCAATGCGGGAAGCGGCATCCGCTACGCTGCAGGGATTGACCTGGTCCCTGGGTTGACTGTTTAAGGTATTAGGGTTTCGGGTTTAGGGTTTAGAGTTAAAGGCTTTTAGGGTTTAGGATCTAGGGTCTAATGCTTTAGGGGTTAATTATGGTTTAGGGTTTAAGGCTTTTAGGGCCTAAGGTTTTCGAATTAGGGTTGAGGGTTTAAGGTCTTTAGGGTTTAGGGTCTAGGATTCAGGGTTTAGGGTTTGATGCTTTGAGGGTTTAGGCCTTGGGATTTAGGGTTTAGGGTTGAATGCTTTCAAGGTTTAGGATGTAGGGTTTAGGGTTTAAGGCTTCAGGGATTAAAAGGGTCAATAGGCTTACTGGGGTTTTCGGTTTTGGGGTGTAAGGGTTCAGGGTTTAGGATTGTTTGGTGGAGAGGAGCTTGTTCAACCTGCGTAGTACAATTCCCAATAGGCCATAATATCGCGTGAAACTATTCCTTCCTATCGCGTGAAACTATTCCTTCCTCTGGGTAAGGGTGTCATCTTTCCTGATTCCGCCACGGAAAAAAGCTAGGAGCTAGGCCCTAAGCCCTAAACCCTAAACCCTAAACCCCTAAACCCCTAAACCCCTAAACCCCAAAACAACCCTCAAGGCATCCTTCTCATATTGCCAGTATAGTCCCACCAGAGTCCTGCAGGGTACCGGGTTTGACAAGCCGAAATGTGGGAGTTCGCCTCAACTTCAAGGCTTAGGGCATTTGGCTTCGGGGTGGTGGCTTTAGGGTTTAGGGTTTAGGGTTTAGGGTTTTAGGATGGAGGGAACAGGGTCGGGTTTAAGTCTAGCGTTTCCCAAAGGCTTGGAGCGCATGCAGTGACCCGTAATAGTGCAAGTGCCATGTTTTGGCCACAGTAGAGCAGTGTAAGGAAAGCGGGGGTGCGGGAATTCTGGTTGGTGTTCATTTGAGCTACTGTCAATATTAGGCTTATCAAGGGACTCTTAACAGTGGACATAGGGGTCCCTTGTGTAGTGTGGTATATCCCTAATATAGTTACATAGCCTTTACAAGAAACTCATGTCAATTACTTATCGAGGAGATATTGACTGTAGCTAATTTGAGGCCTTGTTGCTTTGGGGTGTATCTGGACTCCAATTGTTTTGCATCTGCCCAAATCAAGGTCAGGTGTGAAACAACTGTTTTTCTTTAACCCTCAATCCCTATGTAAGTCCTGTAACGCCTTATAGGACGAAATCTCATAGGGCCCCCAAAAGCTATTTGAGACACGCTCTAGATGTTCAGCACGCATTTTTGCAAGAGCCCCTGAACCCCAGATCTTAAACCCTAAATCCTGGACCTTACAACACCGTAACCTTAAATCATAAACCCTCAACCCTAAGCCCTAAACTGTAAATCCTTAATGCTAAGCCAAGAACCCTAAATACTACTCCTAAATCCAAAGCCTTAATTTCCCACCCCACCTGTTTTTGCTGCTCCCATCTGTTACTAGGGTGGTCAAACACGGAAGATACCCGTCAGCCGTTACACTCCAGAGAATTTCTGGGCTCCACTTCCAGGCCCCTGAAGGTCCCCTGCTAAACCCTAAACCCTAAATGGGTATTGGTCTAAATTCCCTATAATACGGGGTCCTATATTTGGGTTCCCATTATAATACGGGGCCCTATATAAATTTCCCCCATTTTGGGAACAGTAATATAGGGAAACTACCAAGTAC